>BQNB010003349.1:0-115606 GCA_026074375.1 Tanacetum coccineum
GTCACACAATCGGTTAACACAAATTAAATCTCGGGATGAGATTTCTTTAAGGGGTAGGTACTGTAACAACCGGTAATTTTTGGAATTTTAGATGACTATTTTACCCTTTGACTTTTCGGGTCCGACTTGACTTTTTGGCTTTTGATCTTTTATTGTCACTTAAAAACGATTACCGCGTAACCGGTAATTTTTCGGAACATAATTAAATAATAAATATGTTTATTATTACATATCTCTCATGTGCAAATTTATTTTTTTAACTTATTTGACTTGAAAACGAAAAGATATATGTTATTCCTAAGTTGACTTATCAAAACGACTCGCTAAATCACGTTTTCACAACTCGGACTCTAAAGCAATTTGATGTAAAACGACATTCCGGACAACTTTTTAGTTTTGCCCAAGACCCGAAAACAAGCAGAAAATGACAAAAATACCCTCGCAAAATTTTAAAAACGAAAACAACGCGTACCGACATGAAAATAATTAAATTACATTTAATTATCATCGCTTTTAAATAAATATATTTAATAAAATATTTAACATTTTATTCAAAAAACGTTTGCTAAAAACGAGAATATTCAAGTTAAAGTTTATTATTATTTTTCTTTTTCTCAAACAAAGCATATCTGGGATAACAAAAGAATAACAAACATTTTAAATAAATGTTATGAAACATTTATGAAATACCATCATGTAAATACTCATTTTCGTGGAAAAATCATTTTTAAACACAATGGTGTAATTTTTGTTTATTGAATCACCCGTTAACTTGCCAAAACGAGTCCCGAACTATTATTTTATAAAAGAATACACTTTTGGTCCTTGTGATAATATTTACAATATCAACCCTATACTATTATAAACTTGCTAGTTTGTTTTCAAACTTTCCAATATAAAAACCCAACCCTATTAGGGTTTTCTTCATTATATACTTAGCCTCCACACACATTTCTCTCCACTTTCCGGCGCCGCCTCCAGCCGAACTCCGGCCAACAGCCGCCGGCACCCAACCGCCACCACCATCATCATCATCGCAACATCATCACCACATCACCACCACCGATCCATCCCCACCTCACGCAACACCACCACCCCCGCTGCCATCCCCACCACAGTCATCACCATCACCTCATCATCATCCACATCACCCCATCACCAACCACCACATTTTTGCAACCGCCACCTCCACCACGCCGCTACTACCACCATGACCCACAAGAGTGCGTTGGGTTGTAGTCACGACCCAAAAAGGTCTGTTTGGTTTTTATATTAGCACAAGGGTGCGTTCGGATCTAGGTTCGTCACCAAAAGGGGGTGCGTTCGGTTCGATGAAAAGCACCAAGGGTGCGTATGGTTTGTCTCAGGCCAACTAGGGTGCGTTGGTTTTGTTTTTCGCACCAAGGGTGCGTTTGATTTTTCTTAAACACCACGTAAGGTGCGTTGGTTTAGCAGAAATAGCACCAAGGGTGCGTTTGGGTTAACAGGAACACTATAAGGGGTGTGTTTGGGTGAGCAGAAAACGTATAGGGGAGTGTTTGGGTGAGCAGAAAACGTATAGGGGAGTGTTAGGGTGAGCAGAAAACGTATAAGGGAGTGTTTGGGTGAGCAGAAAACGTATGGGGGAGTGTTTGGTTGGCTGTGAACACCATAAGGGTGTGTTTGGGTTAACAGAAATTCAATAAGGGTGCGTTTAGCGTAGCAGCAGCCGCAAGGGCGCTTTTGGTTGGTTGCGTTTCAACCGAGTAGGGTTATGATCCGTTTGGTTTAGTCGGTTAATAAACACTAAAAGGATTTCGTGTATATATATATATGTATATATATAATAGTATAAATGATTATAATAATATATATATGTTATATATATATGAATATATATAATAATATATATATTTATTTATATATAATATAAATAAAACTGATTCTAAAATGGTGATATAAATTGTGTTAAAAACGTGAATTATTTGTATGTTTCATTTGTAATATTTTACAATCCCGCAAATAATGAGTATTTGGATTTGGGGATAAAAACTAGTTAAGGGGTGTGTTTGGGTTTGCAACATGGATTGATTTAATTGAGGGAAAATAATTAACTTTTGTTAATATGGAAAACGTCAAATAAACAATAGGTCATGCCGAGATTTATTATAAATCGCTACACTTAGTAACCGTTTTACAAATATTACATTACTATTATCCTGAAAAGACGAATAAAATGCCTTAAAGAAATTATTAGATCTAAGAACCGGTAATCAAAAGTAAGCTATAAATATAAGAGATTTTCATTTAAAGATACGCAACAAAATAAATAAAATATAATTAGTTCTAACAAATTTTTAGGCGCCGTTGCCTGTGAAAGGTGTAGCGATTTCTACGGATTGTTCGTGTTCGAGCCTTGAGATCCCGTTCTACGAAAGATTATTTTCATAAAAACTAAAAAAATCCAAAAATAATTATTCTTCTATATTTTTTATTTTTCCTTTTCCTTTATAAAAAACCTAAAAATATTTTCCTTTTATCTTAAAAATAAAAACCCAAAAATATTTTTCTTTCTTATTTTTTCCTTATGTATTATTTGAAAAATCTATAAATATTCTTCTCGATCCTCTTACTCGTTTAATTCTTATTCTCTTTACCCTCTTATTCGATTGATTCTTCGACATGTCTTCATTTTATCAACCTTGCTACAGGTGTGGAGAGCCATTTGTCGGTTCATTTTGTCCACGATGTAATCCGAATTCTTTCGATAATTCTCAATATTTTTCCGACCACTCTCCACAACTCCAGTTTGAGACTTACTTGTGTGAGTTATGTGGAAATAATGCTCATTACGGTTATGATTGTCCTCCATAGTTCCCGTTTGTCTATGAACAGGAGCCGTGTTACAATCAAAACATTAATGATAATTATTTTCCACAAAATTCTCAAAGTTATTCTCAACAATATCTTTGTTGTGCAAGTTGCGGGGGTCCTCATGACACTTTTCAATGTCAACCAATGAATGAAGATTATTGTGAGCAAAATTCTTGCTATGATCCTAATTCTTTTGGTTTTGACCAATATCAACCCTCACAGTTTCCTGTCAATTATCCTCCTCAAGAGACAAGTAGAGAAATTTTGCAAGCTCAAGAAGATTTAATGGAAGCTTTACAAGCCTTTTTAAAGGAGTATGATCATATACCTCCTAATGAAAAGTGCAAGGATTTATTGCTAGCCGAGGAGAGATTTATTATGATTAAACAAGCTATAGAAGAAGAGCAGAATCAACCTGAAGTTTTACAAGAATTGCTTCTTAAGCTTATAAACGATTTGCAAATTCTTAAAGGAATTCAACAAGAGAAGAAGAAGCCGACAACTCAAAGTTCTATTCCATATTGGAATTCTTCTATGATTGACAATGAAGAAGCTAGAGACAACTTTTTGAAGGACGTGTGCACCTTCTTAATGAAGTTTAGTCGTATACCTTTTGGAGTAACACCAAAGGTTATATTGATAGCTTGGGAAAGTTTTGGCGAAATTAAAGATGTTTTGACGGATAAGCAATATCGACAAGAGGATATTCAAGAATTGATAAGTGAACTCCTTAAAGATGTGCGAAATATCAGTGAAGAGTTTTCAGAATATATTAATTTTCCAAGCTGGAATCGTCTGCTTTTCTACTTCGATGATGACGATGATGAGTATACTGTTATATGGAGAAGGCCTAAAGCGATCACACTTGATGAACCAATCGAGGAGCCCGATAACTCTCTAAGTATGGGGGACGAGCATCTTAGCACTATTCCTAGTGTTGAGATCCTTGTCCCAATCCCAAGTGAGTTCGAGGGTATTTCCGACGATACGTGTGATGAGCCCGTTTTGTTATAATTCTAAAGTGAATCTTTTGCTTTTGGTTCAAGAGATATTCCGATTACGTCTCCCAATATAGATTTTCTTTCTAAGGAGTTCGCTGGTGAACTCGCTCCTATTCTACCATGAATGAATGAAGACGAATTTGATGAAGAAGAAGATGATTGTTATGATGATGATACTTCAAGTGATGACGATTCTTATGAGAACATCGAGTACATTGAAGCATCACCTCTTAATTTGGAAATCGTTAGCTTAGAGGAGGTGAATGAAGATCAATAAGAGAAAGAGTTTGACTTAGAAGATATTTTTCAAATTCAAGACTTTATTCTTCGTGAGAAATTGTTGAACATTAGTCGTCTTATTACTAATATCGAATCTTTGAAAGACAATCCCATTCATAATCGTGTGCTCAAGTCTCCCTCCTCAGTTCCTATTCCCATTGAGGATAGTGATTCGTTCTTTGAGGAGTCCGGTACTTCTTTCTCTTATTCGGATAACTTTTTACCTGATATCGAGACTTTTAGCAATCATACAGAAGAGACGAGAAGTGGCAGTACCACTACTCATGCTAATAACTCTCCTCCCGAGTATGATTCATTTCTTTTTGAGGTTGAGCCCAATCAGGGAGGATTGATTAGCATTGTTATTTCTGATAATTCAAATGATCCTCTTTTGGAATCATTTCACTTTGATCTTGATCCGTCATTTCCTCGTCCTCCTCCGGAACCACCAGATGTTGAGATTAGTTTAATTATTGAGCCTGATGCAACTGTGATAAACAATGTTGATGAGATTAATGAAGATGACGATTCCTTCACATTTGTCACTTGGATTTTCCTTCCATATCTCACTTACCCCGAGGTTTCTCCCTTACCTTTCTCCACCAAAAATAAGGACACCATTTTTGACCCCGGAATCTCTACTTAGAACCGGTGGCCTCTCATCGGGATGGAACTTTCATGTGCTTTAACATTTTTCCAAACATTAATGAAAGCCCGATTGAGATTTTCTCTTTCATTTACTCTCCCTAAGGACGAATGAATTCAGGGATCGAGTCAAGCTATGTGACTCGGTTACCAAAAACAAAGCGCTTCGTGGGAGGCACCCCATGCTTATCCATTTTCTATTTTCTTTCTAATATGTTGTGAGGAGGCTTGTACTCTTCCGATCTTTGTGTTTGTTGTTTGTACTTGTGATTGTTTGCAGGATTAACCCAAATTTTCTGAAGACTCTCGTGTTCGGTGTGTATCCCGGCCACTTCGAGCTTCTAACCTTTGCTGGCCATTAGTTCTAGGGAAATCCGATATCCTAAAGATTATTATCGTCTAACATTTATCTTTTAGCACACTTAATAAACGGCTAAAGATTTTTGTGATACTTTCTTCATGTTTGAGTTATGCATTCGACCTTTTTGAGTTCTAGTATGGGGTTTTTAAGTCTTAGGCTAGGAAACATTGAGGACAATGTTTGATTTTAGTATGGGGTAGTATATCTTCGATATGATCTTACCTACTTTTACCCGTTGTTCTCACGTACCCCGTTTTCCCACCAAAATTTTCAAAAATATGAAAATTTTAAAAAATTTCAAAAATAAAATAAGTGTTTTTGTCACAATTTTGACTTTCTTGCTGGGTAGAATAAGAGTAAATTTTGACCCGATCGAGCGTGTTGAGCTCTAGCTTGTTCCTTAACTTTTAGGCTAAGCGTTCGCAATTATCGCGAAGAACGAAAAATGATAGAGTTAAGTATGAGTAGGATGCTAAACAAGGATTAGTTGGAAATCTTAAGAGCTCATGTATGTAACTTGTTGCTTTTTCTCCCATAAGCTCTTAACCGTTTTCAAGTGCTATTGTCATATCTATTAATATACTTTAATTGTTAATTTAACTAATTTAAATATATTTAATATCGTGTGTTTTATGACGATTAAACTTAAATCAACAATTTTATATAATATATAGCAAAAATTTTAGTCTTAGTTCAAATTTATACTTGAATTTTTCAAAAAGAAGTCTTCTCTATATAAGATAAAAAAATGATGATAAAGTGATAAAAAATATAATAATAAAAGTTGTGGGTTGATAAAAGTTTACTACCTCTTGCCGGCTCACAACCGATGTGGTAGTCTTCTAAAGAAAGCCCATAGTAAGAATAAAAATCCGAGACTGATAAAAGTTTGCTGCATCTTGCCGGCTCACAACCGATGTTGCAGCCTTCTAAAAGGTCGAGGGTTACAATTGTATAAATGTTTAATATTAAGTTTGAATTTATAAATAGATTTCTTTTTGTTAAATTCAAATATGCTTTTGCACTTTGACTACTCTATTTTATAAGCTATGTATAATTCGGGAAACCTGAGAGTTTTTGAAACCTAAGGTATGTGAGTCCCGATCTAGGCTCTGTGGCTGGGGTTTGTTTGTCAAAAGTTCTGGTCACTTAGCGCAAGTTGGAGATGTTCAAGACGAAAGTCGCTACATGGGATGATCTCCCCTTCAAACTCATTATTCTCGGGTGGAACGTGAAGCATAGAATTTTGCAAACATTGATCCATGGTTGAAATTCAAATTGGCACATCATTAAGATCATATAAATTGTCGGGAGTGAAAAGTTCACAAGTTGCAAATATGAGTAGTGTTAGCATCTTTACTGATATTTAGCTGTGATTTCGTTTTAAGCTTGGTTTGGATAAGTGAAAAGTCGGGGACGATGAATTTATCCTTTTTAGGGCATTCTCGGATCGAAATGCATCTTGTTCTATGATCCCTAAAGTTATGAAATAACGAAATTTCGAGAATAATCTCAGTTATTAATTCTATATATTATTATACTATATATATATCTATTATATATATGAAAATAGTTTTAGAAAAAGGAAAAATGGTTATTTATAACTTGTGATTATTCTTAACTCTCTCTAACAAAAAATCTTTGCTATTTTCCAAGATTTAGTTTGGGAGTTTGAGGTATATTTGGTTATGGAGGCATTAATTATTGCGTGTTGAGGGACACGCAAATCGCTTTAGTTTGGGGACTTTGATATTTATGTGAAAACACAATCCGTTTTATATCAAAAAAATGGCCCTAAAAAGACAAAAATTAGTGCATCAAATGCTTTGGAAAATTGCTTTTGTTTTGTCGTATAATTGTGTAGGTACGGATAATGCAAAAATCTCAAGAAAACGGTCAAAAATTAAAAAAACACGGACACGGGAAAGGAAAGAGAATACAAGAGCCGGGAGAATGCTATCAAAGGTCAACAAAAGTCAACTCATGGTCAATCAAAGTCAACCACAAAAAGACAAAACCCAAAAATTCCAAATCAGTCCCTCAAAGTTAACCAAATTTTAAGTGCAAAAAATAGTCCCTTAAAACCCAAACGGTGTAACTCTTTTTTATATGAGTTTAACACACCGTGTAAACCCCTAGACAAATCAAGCTCGAGCCCAAACACATCCCGTGGCCCATTCCCTTTATAAATAGGCCCAAGTCAACAAGATTATAACCCGGGGAAAAGAAAAAGTCAAACTCCCTTCCCTTTTATAAAAGTTACGCGGGAAAAATAGTTACCACTATTCACCCCTCGTCCCCGTTTAACCTCGAGTCAAAACAAAGGGCAAATCACAATTGACCACATGGCAAGCTAATTCAAGTGGCCAAGTACAACATGGCAGGGATAAACGTCACATAAGCCCTCTCATTGGCCAATACCCAAAAGGGAATGCTACGTGGATTGAAGAAAACACACCAAGATCTAGTATTTTGTACTAAAAGGCGTACAAAAGAAGCACAAGAGGGTCACATCACGGATTGCCACGCTGGCAATCCGTGTGATCAAAATCTAATCCAACGGTTCAAGTTAAGCATCAAATGATTAAAGGAATGAAAGGACAGGATCCAAGGGAGTGTAAACCTGACTCAGGGGCCTAGAAGCATCTTTGGCAGTCTATAAATAGCCTCACACACAAGGGACCTTCTTTTTATCTAGTTTTTAGCTTCTAGAATTTTTAGCTTATGAATGTTAGCTTTTAAACTTTAGCTTTAGTTTTTTCAAATTCAGTAATTGTAATCTCTTTTTTAATACATTATAATCCATTTTCTAGTTAATGAAATCAAGGTTCATTGTTATATTGTCATAGCTCTCAATTACGCTCAAAATGTTTAGTTATTGTTTGATAAGCTTCTAATAAGCTCTTATTAGCTCTTTGAGTCTCTAAGCTCAAATTGAGCTTAATTCAGTCATCTAATTTACTTAAATCCTTAAAATTAGTTAATTACCCTTGCTTAATGGATTTTGGACATTTGGATGATAAGCTAATCATGGAAGAGCTTATGGGTCCTTCACTAGCTGTGTCTTGTGATAAGCTAGAGCTGTTGACAGTCTATTGAGCCTTTAATTGCCTTGATAGCTAAGGCCTTCTGTAAGTTTTCTTTATCTCTACTATCGTTAAATTCTACGTCTATTTTGCTTTTATATTCTGTTTATTGTCTAGTAATTTGTGCTTAATTCTGTCTATTTGGGCTTATCTAAATATGTTAGGGATGATCTGTTTTTAAGTTTTATAGTTTTGATCTTAGATTTCTTAGTTTAATTCATAAAACTGTTAAAAACTAAAAAAATATTAGCTTAA
The DNA here is from genome assembly GCA_026074375.1 of Tanacetum coccineum. Classification (NCBI taxonomy): domain Eukaryota; kingdom Viridiplantae; phylum Streptophyta; class Magnoliopsida; order Asterales; family Asteraceae; genus Tanacetum; species Tanacetum coccineum. The sequence goes on from BQNB010003349.1 coordinate 8,481, forward strand.
CTTGTAGCTTATTGTTTCTAGCTTATTTTCTTATAGTTTATGATTATTAGGTTGTTAAAATCCATTTGTTTGTGTACTCCGACGCTCTGTCCATGGATTTTAAGCTCCTAATTTTATTCTTTTCTTAAGCAAAATGATGTGAGTTATGTTTAAAGGGGTGGTTGCACAGCAGTACTAACCACAAGTTATTTATGCTTGTCGGCCATTTGAGTCTTTAAATTTGTTTTAATCTATATAAGTCTTGTTTTAGGTCAGTTTTAAATGCTAGGTTAGTAGAAGTTATTTACGGTTTTAAAAGATTAATCTAGTAAATGTTCAAGTCTGATTAGGTTTAGTTAGCATTATAAGCTCAAATTAGTTCTAGCTTTTGTAATTGCTTAATTTGTACTTAGATAAGTGTTAAAATAGAGTAGGAAGAAGATTAATAGGTCTGCATTTGAAGGTTTTTAATTTTAGGTCATTAGCATGTCAACTGCATCAGTAGCTTAAAAAAAACAATAGGTCATTTTCTAGTTAAATTTTCAGTAGGTTAAAATAGCATTTAGCTTTTGATTTAAGGTTATAAGTAGCTTTTAGGTCATATTTCACTAGTTTAGACTTAGTTTTCAAAATCTAGCTTATCTTGTCATTTGTTTTTAGCTTTTAAATAAGCACTTTGTCTTTTCAAACCCAAAGCAAACTCAGAGCAAGCTGAGAATTCTGTCTGTATTTCTTTAGCTTTTTCAATTAGCAAATGAATTTCAAAATAAATTTCAAAAGTAGTTTTTAGGAGCTTATTAATAGTAGTTTTATCTAGGTTAGCTTATAAGTGCATAAGGTTCCAAGAGCTTATCTAAAATTAAGCTCAAAGTCTGCCTTAGGGACTGTTTGGTTTCTACGTTTTCAAAATAGCTTATTTAGTCTTTTAGCTTATTACTTGCTTATTGTTAAGTTCTGTTTAGCTCATTAGCTTAGGTTTAACATATTATAGCTTAATTAGTCTTAACTTTAATCCTTTATAGTCTTCTAGCTTATTTAGTATTAGAAAAAGGCAAAAACTAGTTAGTAGTATTCTTCAAGTTATAAGCTATTTAACAGCTTATTTATGGGTTTTCATAAAAAAATTCTTTTATTAAAAATGCTTATTTTCAGTTGTTTTAAAACTTTGCTATTTTAAGTTTTTATAAAAAAAAGGGGAAGGTGAAAATCGAGGGTGGGCAAGGCTTTAACCCCTGACCTCAACACCCTCAACCCTTTTATAACACACACCACACACTCACTACCACTGCGCCCTGGGGTCTTTTTCGTTATAGTCATGCACAATTTAATTCTTATACTCGTTTTAGCCTATTTTGTCTATAAGCTGTTTTTCAGCTTATTTTCGTGATTATTCATTAAGCCTGTGATCTCAGCATTTATTTTTTTAGGTTTTCTAATTAGTATTAAGTATTTTCTGTATTTTTTCTAGAATTTTTATAATTAATTTAGTATTTTTAAACATTTATTTTTATTAAAAACTTTAAAAAATCATAAAAAAAAGAAAATTAATCAAAAAAATATAAATCTTTTTTAGAAAATTTTATTTTATCATAAAGTTTCTAGGAAAATTAGTTTTGACTTTGTAGGGTTTAATTTGCAAAATTTCGAATTTTAAAGAACGGGATTCATTCCCGTTCTCGTTTTTCGTGTTTTAAAGCTCATTTCAACTCCCTTTTTGTTCTAGTTTTCTTTAAATTTACTTTTTAGTCAAATAGAGTCCATTTAAAAAGAAAAATTCAATTTAGGTTTAATTTTAGAAATTTAGGGTTTTTAATTGCCGTTTAGGGTTTCCGTTTTGCGTTTTTAGTTAAAGTTTAATTTCCCGTTAATTGTTTTTTGTGCTTAATTGTTATAATTTTCTTATTTTAATTCATAGAAGTAGATAATCAAATCAATCTTGGTTTCCAATTCAAATCATTGTCCGAACATCAAACGTGGTTTTAATTTCACAAATCGTTGCGGAAACCACCCGAGAATCATACTTCCCGGTTAATATACGTATTATATTATATATATTTGTGAAGATTTTCCTTTCTACCTTTGTCCTCAAGGGCAGTTTGGAAATTTTCCATCATATTATATATTTTACTATTACGTATATAAGATTCTACGAATCACTCGTTCGTGAACAAGGCTTTGACTTGGTGGAATACTCAAGTTCAAGCAAGAGGTCGCGAAGTTGCAATAGGTATGTCATGGAATGATTTTAAGGCATTGCTTGTAGAGGAGTTATGTTCTAGTAATGAAATGGAGAAGTTGGGATCTGAGTTATGGAATCATAAGATGGTGAGAGCCAATCATGCCGGCTATACGGATCGGTTTCATGAATTAGCTAAATTGGTTCTGCATCTAGTTACTCCTGAGTCATCACGCATCAAGAGGTACATAGCTGGGTTAGCTCCTGAGATTCGGGGAATGCTTTGAGCAACCCAACCAACCACAATCCAAAGTGCAATTCTTAAAGCTGGATATTACTGTTGAGCCGTCAGTTTGTTCTTTTGGCGTACCTTGACAAAGGGTAAATGATAGAAGGAAGGTATCTTAAAGAGTCTTTTTTTATAGTAAGTCAGCTGGCTCTGGAAGGACAACAGAAGGAAAAGGTGGGGGGACAGGGTTTGTGCGAGGACCCCTCCTAGAAATGAATCTGCAAGCTCAAATCCTAAGTGTAGCAGGTGTAATGCTCATCATCCAGCAAACGGGCCCTGCAATGTGTGTTTTAACTGTCAGAAATTGGGCCATATTGCCAGATATTGACGGTTACCGATTAGACAAGTGACCCCGGTGAATGTTGTTAGAATGGGTAACAATTCGAGAGTGTGCTATGAGTGTGGAAGCCCTGATCACTTTCGCAACACTTGTCCCAAGCTGAATAGAGCACCTGGACAAGCAGGGAATCAGTTGGCATTGGAGGCCAACCGTAACAACCGTAGCAATGGAAATCAAGTGTGAGGAAGAGCTTTCAATGTGAACGTGAATGTAATTGAGGCTGTTCAGGATCCTAACGTTGACAGCTACGTTCTCTCTAAACGATTACTTAGTTACAATATTTTTTTGATTCTGGAGCTGATTTTAGTTTCATATCTACTAAATTTGTGCCATTGCTTAATGTGAAACCTAGTATTGTGAATCCTGGTTATGTGATAGAGGTAGCTGATGGTAAGAAGGTAAAAGTAGATAGAATTATTCGTGACTGCAAACTAGAACTAGAAAGTTCCATGTTTAGCATAAAATTAATACCTTTATGTCATGGAAGTTTTGATGTGATTGTGGGAAGGGATTGGCTGTCCCAACATAAGGTTGTTATTGTGTGTCATGAGAAGGTGGTAGAAATACCAGTGGCAGATGGTAGGACACTTAGAGTTCATGGGGAATGAAATGTAGGGATCGCCAAAGCATTGAAGAGCGTGAAGGAGGACGAACCGAAGTTGGGTGATATATATGTAGTACGCGATTTTGAAGATGTGTTTCCAGAAGACTTGTCGAGATTACCCCCATAACGACAGGTTGAATTTTGCATAGACTTAGTTCCTGGAGCGACACCAATTGCAAAATCTCCATATCGTCTAGCGCCTTCGGAGATGCAAGAATTGTCTGGGCAACTTCAAGAGTTGCAAGACAAGGGTTTCATTCGACTAAGTTATTCGTCGTGGGGAGCGCTAGTGTTATTCGTAAAAAAGAAGGATGGCTCGCTTCGTATGTGCATTGATTATAGAGAATTGAATAAATTGACGGTTAAGAATCGCTATCCTCTTCCGAGGATTGATGATTTATTTAACCAACTACAAGGATCGCGTTATTTCTCCAAGATAGACCTTCGGTCAGGTTATCACCAACTACGTGTGCATGAAGACGACATTCCAAAGACTGCATTTCGAACGAGATACATACATTTTGAGTTTACGGTTATGCCTTTTGGGCTAACCAATGCGCCTGTAGTTTTTATGGATTTGATGAATCGGGTTTGCAAACCATATTTAGATAAGTTTGTTATCGTGTTCATTGATGACATCTTGTTTACGCAAGACGAAGAGGACATAAGGTTCATCTAGGTTTGGTGTTGGAGTTTCTAAGGAAGGAGAAGTTGTATGCCAAATTCTCCAAGTGTGAATTCTGGGTAGCAAGAGGTGATAACACGTGTTGCACTTTCTGGGGCACGTTGTCAAAATGATGGTTACATGGGCGATCTCATCCTCTCAAGCAAAATAGAAGCGGTAAAGAATTGGAAGACCCCTACGACACCTTCTGAGATTCGATTATTTTTGGGATTAGCCAGTTACTACAGACGGTTTATTGCAAATTTCTCTAAGAATTCTAAACCTCTTACCTCATTAACTCAAAAGAATCAGAAGTACATGTGGGGTGCGGAGCAGGAAGAGGCTTTTCAGACCCTGAAGAACAATCTCTATGATGCACCAATATTGACTCTACCTGATGGAGTTGAAGATTTTATAGTCTATTGTGATGCATCGAACCAAGGATTAGGTTGTGTACTCATGCAAAGGGGCAAAGTGATTGCTTATGCATCAAGGCAGCTGAAAATCCATGAGAAGAACTATACGACTCACGACTTAGAGTTGGGAGCGGTTGTGTTTGCTCTTAAGACTTGGAGGCATTATCTATATGGTACAAAGAGTGTTATCTATACGGATCACAAAAGTCTTCAATACATATTTGATCAGAAAGAGCTGAATATGCGTTAGAGGAGGTGGATCAAGTTGTTTAGTGACTACGAGTGTGAGATTCGCTACCATCCTGGTAAGGCGAACATTATGGCTGACGCGTTGAGTAGGAAGGAGCGACTGAAACCAAGACGTGTAAGGGCAATGGCTATGACCATTTAGACTAGAATGAGAGAGAAAATACAGGCAATACAAAGTGAGGCGTTAAAGCAGGAGAATATACTTGCAGAAATCTTGCATGGTTTAGATTAACAGATGGAAAAGAAAGAGGGCGAGAGTTTGTATTTCATGGATCGTATATGGGTTTCATTAGTGGGTGGAGTGAGAACGGTGATCATGGATGAAGCCCACAAGTCTAAGTACTTTGTGCATCCGGGAGCAGATAAGATGTACCATGATCTTCGAGATATATACTGGTGGCCGAGAATGAAAAGAGATATTGCTACATATGTTAGTAAGTGTTTGACGTGTTCTAAGATAAAGGCAGAGCGCCAAAGGTCTTCGGGCTTATTGCAACAAACTGAAATACCATAATGGAAATGGGATAAGATCACCATGGATTTTATCATTAAGCTACCTAGGTCAAAGAATGGGCATGACACGATTTGGGTCATAGTTGATAGACTGACTAAGTCGGCTCATTTTCTGGCTATAAAAGAAGACTGTAATACGAAAAGATTGGTAAGGATTTACATCGATGAAATAGTCGCATGACATGGAGTTCCTGTGCCGATTATTTCAAATAGGGATGGACAGTTTACTTCGCGGTGCTGGCAGACTATACAAAAGGCTTTAGAGACGAGGTTGGATATGAGTACGGCTTATCATCTCCAAACGGATGGTCAAAGTGAGCGTACGATTCAGACTCTAGAGGATATGCTTAGAGCATGTGTAATTGATTTTGGTGGTAGCTAGGATGTTCAATTACCATTGGTTGAGTTTTCCTATAATAATAACTATCATTCGAGCATAAGATGTGCTCCGTTTGAAGCATTGTATGAAAGGAAGTGTAGGTCTCCTATTTTATGGGCTGAGATTGGGGAAAGTAGTTTGATTGGACCTGAGTTGGTTCAAGAGGTGACTGATAAAGTGGTGTTGATAAAAGAGATGCTCAAAGCGGCGAGCGATCGTCAAAAGAGCTATGCTGATAATAAGCGCAAACCGTTAGAGTTTGAGGTAGGAGATAGGGCCATTTGAGATTCTTGAAAGAATTGGTCTTGTAGCTTATTGGTTGAGATTGCCTGAGGAATTGAGTGGAGTACATGACACGTTTCATGTTTCAAACCTAAAAAAGTGTTTGGCGGATGCTAGTTTGCATGTGCCATTGGACGAGATTAAGGTTGAAAAAACTCTACGTTTTGTTTGAGCAACATAGAAATTCCTGGACGTGAAAGTTTAGAGTTTAAACCGTAGTAGGTATCGCTTGTGAAGTTGTTGGAATTCTAGAACGTGGACCTGAGTTTACTTGGGAACACGAAGATTATATGAGGTCCAAGTATCCTCATTTGTTCATTGAGCGAGCTGATGAATCGGCTAGTTAAATCTCGGGACGAGATTTCCTAAAGGAGGGGATACTATGACAACCATGACTTGAGCAGGTTAGTCAAAACTATTTGGTGTTGACTTTAAGTTTGTTGCAATGTATGGGTTATGTGTTATATGTGTTTATACGTGTTTATATGCGTTTGTGTGAGATATGTGAGATTAGATAATCAATCCATTGAGCGTGATCGTCTCATTGGGATTGGATTTGTGTTGGATTTGTGGATGTTCATTTTGATCACTTTTTGTGCAAGGAAATGATTTTATAATGTTGATTTAAGCGTTCCCCCCCCCCCCCCCCCCCATATGATTTATGTGTAGTGATATTACGTATACGTATTTATGTGTTAGTAATTAGGATAAGAATGGTTTTAGTACGTTAGGAATAAAGAAATGAAAATTCTATTTTGGAAAGTGTAGGATAATAAAATTGAAAGTTAATTATTTTTAAAAGTTTAGTAAATTGCGGTTTAAGCAAAAAGGTATGCGCAAATAAGCTTAGGTTTTTGTAGAAAATTAAGTTAATACAAATAATTAAGTAATTAATAATAAATAATAAATAATAAATAAAAATAAAAGAAAAGAAAGGGAGTTCGGCCGGTTTTAGGAAAAAAAAGGAAAAAAGGAATTTTAATAGGAATCAAATGCTAATTAGGAATTATTTAGAGTTAGTTTAGGGGCCTATAAATACAAAATAAAATCCCTAACCCGTTCCCCCTTGTGAGATCGGACGAACAAAAGAAGAAAAAGAGGAGAAAAAAAAATTAGGGTTTTGCTTTTGTGAAGAAAACAAATTCTAATGTAAGTTTTACTTAATCTTTGTTAATTATTAATCTTGAATCATGTAATAATTAATATGGTAGATAATTAGGGTTTCATTAAATCTATAATTAATGATATAATAATCATGTTATAACGATTATGGTTTAATTAGAAGCTTATGGGTGTAATTGGTTAGGCTTAATTCGCGTTAGAATTTGATTTATATTAGGGCAGAACTTAGGGCTGTGTTGTTCGGCTGATATCTCAGTGATGGTAATAGTTTTTGTCAAGTTTTCTGTATCTATGATGTAGCTCAGAGAGTCTAGTTTTCAGAACATCCGGCCTCAAAGGTTTTTAAGGTCTAGAAGTCATTCAAACGTTGGTTGCAAGAAAAGTTGTCAAAGCAGTAAATACGGGTCAGATTTAGGTCAGATTACGAGGTGTAAAACCCCCACTTAAAATTTGAATTAGTATTAGCCAATCTACAGGAGTTTATTTCTATGTGTCTATTAAAAATCCCCCAAAGGATAGCTTCTGATTTAGAGCTTAAGTATGGTTTTTAGGTCCAAACTTTTTAGTGTGCGATCAGATCCAAAACTGAGTAGTTAAAAGTTTGATTTTATTTGGGACACTTAAGAAGGGAAATAAATTAGTGGAAAAATCATGGAGTTAGTAGACTCATGGTACTTAACCTGTGATTAATTTATAAAGCTCAGTAGGTATGGTTTAGAAAATGGTAAAGTGAGGTCAAAATTCTGCGTTTTCTGGTAAATTGTAAGACTTTGAAATAATGTGTAAACGAATTAGTTAAAAGACGGGGCATTGGGGTCGGGGTTGGCCCCGATGAGGGGTAATTACACCACCTTAGATATCCATCATATGATTTGTTACATGTGCTTAAGCTTTGGCTTTTTAGTAGCGTGTAACACGTTGTTTGTTTTGATTGATTTTGTTGGTAGTGTTAGTTGAGAAGCCTGCAAGCATCAGGTGAGTTCATAGTCCATTTTTACTATGTTTTTATGGATGGAAATGTTGCAAAATATGTTTGAAGGTTTTAATTGTTGTGATTATGGTTTGATTGACGCATGAACTTTTATGTAGCTATTATATATTATGTGCTAAGTGTTATTTATTTGGCTGTGGGTAAGTTCCTACCCGTATTAGTTTCGCCTACTATGTGGGGAAGTCCTTGGAGGTGCTCAACTCCTTGTGATATTGTTGTGGGGTTAACGGTACCAAGAGTTTGGAAATTTGGAATATCATTCCTCTCCATGACTATTAGTGGAGCGGCGAGGTACGCCTACCTCATTGTTTTGTGGTTTGGATCGGGGGACACATTTCGTACCAATGTGATTGTTGTTGAATGCATGTTAGCGTGTATAATAGCCAGCTTAATTGTCTTGCCATGCTTTATTTTGTTTTTATAATCATAGTAATTTATTTTAAACATGTATTGGTGTCGTAAAACCTATGACTCTCACCAACCATTGTGTTGACGTTTAAACATCATTTTCAGGTGAGCGTTATGAAGGTTCTGAAGTTAATAAAAGTGGTTAGAAAGACTATTAGGCTGCATTGGAAGATCCCATTGATTTCGTTTCGTACTTTGTTTCCATGAATTCTTGAAAGTTTTATTAGGTTTGTGAGACATTGTCTTTGTATTGATGAGACCCCTTTTCATTAATACAAGATGTCGTTCTTTTGTTTTCGGTATTGTCATGACACATTGTGTCTTTTATTTCTAGTTATGCATATAGTGGTTCTCTATTGTTGACACCATTGTGTTGTGATGATATCCATGATGTTACGTCTCGTGTTTCCGCCTTGGCGCGGTGTGACAAGTGCCAAAGATCAGCATGTCATCAACATATAGGCAAATGATGACTCCTTTACCAGTTTTATCAAATTTGCTATATACACATTTGTCAACTTGGTTAAGTAAATAACCATTAGAAAAAAATAAGCAAATAAGCTACCAATGGTTTATAACAAAGCAAAATAAGCAAACAAGGGATTGAACCAAACCTAATAAGCAAATGTCACAGGAAATAAGGAAGGAAAATAAGCTAATAAGCTGAAGAGAAGCATAGCAGTACTAACTTTGAGTTAGTACTGCTAGACTTTAAAAAAGCTTAATAAGCACTTAAATAGCACAAATGAGCTAATACATGCATAAACCTAGAGCTAATAAGCATAACTAAACAAAACTTAAGCAAATCCAATAAGCATTAAACTCAGAAAAGCAAATAAGCACTGTTAGCCTTAATTATATCAAGTCAAACAAGAATGTTATCGGTCTTAGAAAGTCAAACTAGGTCTTGTATTGTAATAGGCTAGTCGGGTTCAACGGGCTTGGATTGTAATCTAATATTGTCCGTGTTTCGGGCTCAAAGCCCAAGTTATGCCAAGCCCGGCCCAAGATTACAAGCCCATACGCCACCTAGCAAGGCATGGGTATAAATATCCCTTCACCACACTTGGTGAAGGGTGTTGGTTACATTTTCATTCACTTGTAATCCACCAATTCTCTAATCTAATCTTCCTTTCTTGTTTCTCTCTCTACTTTCTCTCTCTAAGTTTTCTTATTATTTTCTAGCATATTGGTAAAGATTAGTGTTGTGTAATGGATTAAATTCATGGGATAACATGTGGTATCACTCGCCAAGGGGTGTTTAGTGTTTGTTTTGTGTGAAATTCGTGGGGTTAGTTGGTTGTTTTCTTTTGGTTCGAAAAATAGCAAGAAAAAAAATCAAACTTTGATCTTTGTTTGTGGTTAAAGGTGTTAAAGATTTGTACTTTCGGGCTTAGAACTATCCCTTGCATCATTACTAGGTGGTTTTAACATCATTTCGTAGCTTTCAAGAAAGTTTGGTGATTTTTTCTTGACTGCGTTTTGACTAACTGAAGGGGTGTTCTTCACTGCGTTTTGCTTCATTCGTTGCATTTTGCCTCAAGACACTGCGTTTTGCTTCATTCGTTGCGTTTTGCCTCAAGACACTGCGTTTTGCTTCATTCGTTGCGTTTTGCCTCAAGACACTGCGTTTTGCTTCATTCGTTGCGTTTTGCCTCAAGACACTGCGTTTTGCTTCATTCGTTGCGTTTTGCCTCAAGACACTGCGTTTTGCTTCATTCGTTGCGTTTTGCCTCAAGACACTGCGTTTTGCTTCATTCGTTGCGTTTTGCCTCAAGACACTGCGTTTTGCTTCATCATTGCGTTTTGCTGCTTGCGTTTTGCTTCATCATTGCGTTTTGCTTCATCATTGCGTTTTGCTGCTTGCGTTTTGCTTCATCATTGCGTTTTGCTGCTTGCGTTTTGCTTCATCATTGCGTTTTGCTGCTTGCGTTTTGCTTCATCATTGCGTTTTGCCTCTTGCGTTTTGCCTAGAAATCCTGCGTTTTGCTCTTGAGATTTGTCTACAGGTTGAGATTTGTTACTGCGTTTTGCCTCATTGAAGACCCTTTTTTATAACAAATCTAAATGTTATGCTGCTCAAATCTTAACAAATCTTGCGTTTTGTCTAGAAGTCATTGCGTTTTGTCTAAAAGACTGAGATTTGCATATTGAGATTTGTCAAACATTCTTGGTTGAGATTTGACAATCTTTTGACCTTACCGCGAAGGTCGATCCGCTCATCAGGTGATATTTGATCGAATTTGGGAATCTATTAATCATTGTCTAAACATAACAAAACATCAAATCAAATAACAAACAAAGGACTTAAAAGGACTAATCATTCAACAAAACACACATTAACATCAATCGATTATTCATTCACGGTTTGTCTATTGATTTTGTAAACTCCCGTTAATTCACTTATCGGTTTTAATCAAAGATTTGTAAAATCCCGTGCACGTTAATTCATTTAAAACCACAATCAAGCACTTTATAACACTTAAGATCCGATATCCATTTACAACAACTTCATCAAAATGTCAAATTCAAATACCAATTTGCAAACTCAATCATCGAATGCTCTTCATAATGCTATCATGGAAGCGGGTAGCAAAGATCGTCCACCAATGTTAGCACCGGGTAATTATGTTGAGTGGAAATCCAGAATCAAGAGATACATTGACACCAAACCTAACAGTGAACTCATCCACCATTGTCTCCAAAATCCACCATACACGTATCAATGGGCTGAGAAAACAGTTCCAGTTGCTGAAGGTAGTTCTGAAACAACTACAGAGAGGTATATGGAGAACTATAAGAATGTTTCACAAGACATACGAGATCAACTGAATGCTGAAGCTGAAGTCGTTCAGATCATTCTCACAGGGATAGATAACGATATATACTCCACAGGTGATGCTTGTCCGAATGCATGTGAAATGTGGAAAGCCATTGAAAGGTTGAAACAAGGTGAATCAATCAATGTTCAAGATCTTGAAACCAATTTATATTGGGAGTTTGGAAAATTCACATCACGGGATGGTGAATCACTTGAATCGTATTACTCACGGTTTTACAAGATGATGAATGAGCTTGTCCGAAATCAGTGTCATGTTACTAATCATCAAGTGAATGTCCAGTTCTTACTTCAACTACAACCAGAATGGCAAAGGTTTATGACACTTGTTAAGCAGAGTCAAGAGCTAAAGACTGTCTCCTATCACAAACTTTATGACATCCTGAAGCAACACCAGAATGAAGTCAATGAGATAAGAGCTGAGAGACTAGCATGTGCTGCTAATCTAGTTGCATTTGTTGCTCAACAACAACCAGTTTACCATCCTCAAAACCATCCTACTCAGAACACTCAATATTCCTCCACCAGATCACAACAATCTACCAGAAACAGAGGAAAAGCAATTGTTACCTCTTCTGCTCCTACTTATGATCCAGAACCTGCTACAGTTACTGAAGATGATGAAATGTCAAAGGAAAAAAGAGATTAACAAACTCATGGCTTTAATTTCTCTCTTGTTCAAGAAAATCTACAAACCTACCAACAACAACCTTCAAACTTCATCAAACACCAGTAGAGCTAATCAAGATAATTCTCCAAGAATCAATAGAGGAACTGGGTATGATAATCAGAGGGCAGTTAATGTTGCTAGGGCTAGGGAAAATGTAGGTACTCCGGTAGTGCAGAAGTCTGGGATTCAGTGTTATAACTACAAGGAATATGGGCATGTATCAAGGGAATGTTAGAAACTGAAACGAGTAAAGGATGCAGCTTATCACAAGGAAAAGATGTTATTGTGTAAACAAGAGGAAGTTGGGGTTCAGTTGAATGCAGAACAAGCTGATTGGAAAGATGATACTGATGATGAGTCTGATGATCAGGAATTGGAAGCACATTATATGTACATGGCACAAATTCAAGAGGTTACTCCAGATCCAGTTGACAATTCTGGACCAATCTTTGATGATGAGCCAATGCATAAGGTACAAAACAATAATGACAACTATAATGTGTTTGCCATGGAAAATGAACATCCTGAGCAACCTGAATCTAGTAATGACATATATCTGACGGAACAAGGTGACACCAATATCACTATTGATTCATCGGATATATGTTATGATAGAGCTCAGGATGACCAGGATGAAACTGATGATCTTGATCAAGAACGTGATTTGCTTGCTTCTTTAATTCAGAAACTAAAATGTGAAATTGATGACAACAAAAACCAAAATAAATTTTTGGAATCATCAAACAAGGCTTTAGTTGATAAATTGAAAGGTGAAATTGAGGATTTCAAAACTAAAAATAAAAGTTTAGAATCATCAAATAACCATTTCAAAGAAGCAAACAATGAACTGTCCAAGACTAATCAGTTGATGTTTAAAGACCTTAAGAAGTTCCAAGCGGAACTTGATAAGTATAATGATGTGAATTATGCGTCAAAGGTGGAAATTGATTGTGCAAAAGCTAAAGGGGATTTAATGTCATACAAAATCGATTTTGAAAAGTCATCTAATGCATATACTCAAAAAATAAATGATTTAAATCAAACGATTTCGGATATGAAAAAGGAGCTTTGTGCACATCAAGAAACCATCTCCATAATGTCACAAGCAAAAGAGGCTCAGATTAAGCTTTACAAAACTCGTGAAGACAAGGAACTTGATAAAGTCATTGCTTTAGAAAACAAAGTCAAGGTTTTGAATGATATTGTATATAAAACCGGCCAATCTGTTCAAACAATGAATATGCTTAATCGTAATTGTAAAACGAGTTTTGCAAAACCTGAGTTCCTCAAGAAATCTCAAAGAGCGAATCCTCGTCTGTATGATATAGGTTGCTATAATGATAATCTTGCTTTAATGTTAGCCCTTGAATCTGACGAAACGATTCGTCTTGACAAAGAAAGTCGATCAAAATTAAGCGATTTAATCAGACCGTTTGATTATGACCAATTGAATAATCTTTATGAATTGTTCGTTCCACAACGGGAAAAGTCGCCTAAACAACACTATTTTCCAAGAACATCAAAGATGAGTCATACATCTTCTAATAATGAATTTTCCAAAGAGTCTTTTGTAAACAAACAACTTTGTTAGAAAAACGAATGGATGAATTCATTCCTTTGGATCAAAAGTGTAAAATCTCTAAAGAACTTTTCAAGATTAAAAAGAGTGTTGACACGATTTTTGATGGAGTGGAACGTTGCAAACAAACAATCGCTAAAAGAACATATTTTGGTAACATAGATCCTTTCATTCAAAACACAATCGAAGGAAATTTTTGCCCCCAAATTAGAAGAATCAATGCGGACTTAGAAAATTTTCACTTGTGTTTGAACGAGGAAATGGTTGCTGATTTGAGATACTTTAATTCTCTTGAAAATGAAGTAGACACTCTCAAATCTCAACTACAAACTACAAAAACACAGTTTTTGAGTTAAATCGACTGACTTTCAAGGGAATATTACTATGATGATCACATGAATGCAATACTTGGTGTGTACACTGATCTGGATGAAGTTACTAATTTGCAATGTGATTACTTGGAAACTTTGGAAAAATGTGAACATCTTGAAAAAGAGCTTTCAAAAAGTAGAACAATGTCAAAGAGTTTTGAAGCACTTCAGAAACATGCGATTAACCTTGAACTTGATTTACAACAGTGCAAAGAAAAGATAAAAAATGACAAATCTTTCAAAGAAAATCAGTCAAACGTATTTCTGAAAGAACGTGAACAATATTTTGAAATTCAAGACTTGAAAGCTCAATTACAAGACAAAGGAATTGCAATAAGTGAGTTGAAGAAACTCATAGAAAAGATGAAAGGAAAATCTGTGGAAACTAAGTTTGAAAAATCATCGGTTATTCGACAACCGAATGCTTTTAAAAGTCAAAGACAATCAATTTTAGGTAAACCAGCTATTTTTTCAGATTCTCTTGCAAAGACAGATTTCTCAAAGTCAAAGTCAGTTACCACACAAAATGTGTCCCATGATTTTTCAAAACCAGTCACTGCACAGATTTTGCCTCAGAATGTGTTGCCAATTTTCAAGAACACAAATGTGATTGCACCAGGAATGTATAAAGTGCACACAAAGCCTAATCAAACTAGAACACAACGGTTGCCTCAAGACATTGGTAAAACTAACAAATGCGTGTCTTCCTCTACAGGAGTAATTCCCACTACTAGTGTTAGCAGAACACAACTTAAGAGCAATTAACTAGAAGATAGAGTCATGCCTAACAATAGTCAATGGAAGAAGCAAAATGTAGCAGACCACCGTAGGAATTTTATGTTTTCAAATAATAAAACGTCTGTAACTGCGTGTAATGACAGTTTGAATGCTAAGACCTCGAATGTTAACTTTGTCTGTGTTACTTGTGGAAAATGTATGCTGAATGACAATCATGATTTGTGTGTTCTACATTATATTAATGGTGTGAATTCTAGGACTAAACAAACCAATTGCTATGCCTATTAGTACTAGAGAACCTAAGCATAATGTGAACCAATCTATTGCAACATCCAGTAAGAAAACTGTTGCAACAGACTCCACTGTCAAGAAATCTAGAATCATAACTAGGAAGTTATATGAGAAAGTTAGTAAGACATGTAGTTAGTGGTATCCTAAGTATACACCACCTGGATACAATTGGAAACCTAAGTCTCAAATAGGAAATGTTAACCCAAAAGTTAGTATGCATATGAGAAATGCATCTAGAACTGCTAATATTTTGGAACCTATGACTCCTAGGTGTTCCACTATATCCAATACTCCATTGTCTTCTAATTCTTTTACAGCTCGTAGAGATAATTCTATTCATCGTCTACTCTGGGTGCTCAAAGCACATGACCGGAAATCTCAAACTTCTAACTAATTTTGTAGAGAAATTTCTGGGAATGGTAAAGTTTGGAAATGATCAAATTGCACCGATTCTTGGTTATGGAGATCTGGTTCAAGGAACTATTACTATCAAACGGGTTTATTATGTCGAAGGGCTAAATCACAATTTATTCTTCGTCGGTTAATTTTGTGATGCGGATTTAGAAGTTGCTTTTTGAAAGTCTACATGTTACATCCGTGATTTGAAGGGAAATGATCTTCTCACAGGTTCTCGTGACATAGATCTGTACTCAATCACTCTTCAAGACACACCCACTTCCAATCCAATTTGCTTAATGGCTAAAACCACATTGTCTCAAGCATGGTTATGGCATCGTCGTCTATCTCATCTAAACTTCGACACCATTAACTTGCTTTCAAAGAATAATATTGTGAATGGCCTTCCAAAATTAAAATTCTTCAAAGATCATCTTTGTTCTTCTTGTGAGTTGGGGAAAGCAAAAAGAAAGTATTTTCACACTAAGACTACCCCGAGCTCAAAAAGACAGTTGCAACTTCTACACATGGACTTATGTGGTCCTATGCGAGTAGAAAGTATTAATGGAAAGAAATATGTTCTCGTAATTATTGATGACTACTCCAGATATACTTGGACTCACTTCTTGAGATCAAAAGATGAAACACCTGAAGTTCTCATTGATTTCCTTACACTTATCTAAAGAGGACTTCATGCTTAAGCTAGAACAATTCGAACTGACAAAGGCATGGGATTTCTGAACAAAACTCTTGATGCATACTTTGCAAAAGAGGGTATATGACATGAATCGTCAACTACTCGAACGCCTGAACAAAACGGCGTTGTCGAAAGATGGAACCGTACTCTTGTTATGGCTGATCGAATAATGCTAAGCGCCGTTAAAATTCCTTTGTTCTTGTAGGCTGAAGCAATTGCAACAACATGTTTTACTCAAAACCGTTCACTTGTAATTCCTCGCCATGAGAAAACACCTTACCACATCATCAATGCCCGAAAACCATGAGTTAAGTTCTTTTACATTTTTGGCTCTCTTTGTTACATTGTCAAAGATGGTGAAAATCTTAATAAGATGACGGAAAAAGGTGATGCATGCATTTTTGTAGGGTATTTTACTCAGTCAAGAGCTTTCAGGGTATTTAACAAGAGAACAAGAATAATAGTTGAAACAATTCACGTTAACTTTGACGAATTACCTCAGATGGCGTCAGATCACGTCAGTTCTGACCCCGTTCCACAATGTCCGACAACGGTACTTGAACAAGACAGTTTAAGTCCCGGTCCACAAAGTCAAGAAAATGTTCCTCAAGTAGCTGAGACAGTAACAATGTTAAATGAGCTAGATTTGCTATTTAGTCCGATGTTCGATGAATTAGTCAATGGAACTACTCTAGTTGTGTCAAAGTCTTCCGCTGTACATGCTGCTGATGCTCCTAATAAATGTAAACAACAACACACAACTCCATCTACTTCAATAACCGTTGTTGCAGATACACCTCCATTGAACATTCAAGCAACATCAGTAACTACAAGTCAAGCACCAACTCAAGTACTAACTGTCACTGCTATTGAGAACATTATTCAAGCAGAAACCAATAACGAAAATGCACAAGTTGACGATGATGAATTTGTAAACATTTTTAGTACACCGGTACAAGATCGAGGGGAGACATCATCTCGTCATGTTGATTCATCAAACATGCATACATTCTATCATCCTCATCCTTCTGCACAACGTTGGACAAAAGATCATCTGTTAGAACAAGTCATTGGAAATCCTTCTCAATCAATTAGAACAAGACGTCAGCTAGAAACAGATGGCGAGATGTGTATGTTCGCACTCACCGTGAGTCGAACCGAACCGAAGAACATCAAAGAAGCCATGGCTGATTCTGCATGGATTGAATCAATGCAGGAAGAACTTCACCAGTTTGATCGATTAGATGTATGGGAATTAGTCGACAGACCACTTTGCAAAAATGTCATTAACTTAAAGTGGCTCTGGAAAAACAAACGTGATGAGGAAAATACTGTTATTCGCAACAAATCTTGTCTTGTAGCTAAGGGATATGCTCAAAAGGAAGGAATTGATTTTGAAGAGTCATTTGCACCAGTTGCTCGGTTAGAGGTTGTCCGGTTGTTCATTGCGTACGCTGCACACAAATCATTTACCGTATACCAGATGGACATCAAAACAACATTTCTTTACGGACCTCTAAAGGAAGAAGTGTATGTAAACCAACCAGATGGAGTTGTTGACCATATCATCCTAACCAAGTTTACCGTCTCAAGAAAGCATTATATGGTCTCAAACAAGCACCAAGAGCGTGGTATGATGAACTCTTTAATTTCTTGGTATCCAAAGGATTCTCAAAAGGTTCTATTGATCCAACTCTGTTTATAACTAAACATGGGGAAGACATATTGCTTGTTCAAATTTACGTTGATGACATTATTTTTAGTTCTACAAACCCAAAACTTTCAAAACGATTTGAAAAACTAATGCACAGCAAGTTTGATATGTCTATGATGGGGGAGCTGAAATTCTTTTTAGGAATTCAGATCCACCAATCCCCTCGTGGTATCTTTATAAACCAAGCTAAGTATGCTCAAGAGATACTTAAAAAGCATGGTATGACCTCATGTGATAGCATTGGTACTCCAATGGCTACGAAACACCTAGATGCTGACTTGAGTGGTACTCCGATCGACCAAACGAAATATCATAGTATGGTCGGAGCACTCATGTACCTAACAGCAAGTAGACCAGATATTGTACATGCAACATGTTATTGTGCTCGCTATCAAGCGAAACCGACTGAGAAACATCTCACTGCGGTTAAGCGGATCTTTCGGTACCTTAAAGACTCCATTAACATGGGTCTCTGGTATCCGAAGGACACCGGTTTCGAACTAACTGCTTTTTCAGATTCGGATCACGCGGGCTGTCTCGATTCACGTAAGAGCACATCTGGTGGCATACAATTTTTAGGTGGTGACAAGTTAGTCAGCTGGTCATCCAAAAAGCAGGACTTCACTTCTATGTCTTCAGCAAAAGCCGAGTATGTATCTTTATCTACGTGCTGCATGCTGCGCTCAAGTTCTATGGTTGAGAACTCAGCTCACATATTATGGATTCCACTTTGATAAAATACCTATGTATTGTGACTCAAAGGCAGCCATAGCCATCTCGTACAATCTAGTCCAACATTCCCATACCAAGCACATTGATGTCAGATATCACTTCATAAAGAAACAAGTTGAAAAGGGTATTGTTGAATTATTCTTTGTCGGAACTGAATACTAGTTAGCTGACATGTTTACTAAAGCTCTGTCAGAAGATAGGTTTAAGAAAATAAAAAAATATAAAACCAACAAAAAGAAAATACAAAAATATAAAATCTAGAAAAACAAAATATAAAATCAGAAAATTTCAAAAATACCAAAAAGAATCTTCTCGACATGTCTCTTGGAATCGATCACATTTACGTCCCTAGAAATGTTGATTAACATCGACGCGGGCATGTAAATGAAGTTCGAACAAGAGTTTCAAATGCTTTCAAAACATGTCATTTTTAAATTTTCTTCATGACTTATGTACATTTCAGTGCATAACTCGAACTCAAATGTAATAGGGAAGTGTACGCTTACTCTAAAAATAGAAGAGAAGTCTTCTATCATGTGTTTTAAAATCGTTGAATATAAATTTTCAAAAAGAACTTTCAATGTCAAAATTGTCTACAATATAATTTGTGGTATTTTTCCATAAAAAGTGGTATTTGTTAAAATTATTGTTCAACACTCCCTTTCTCGAATAAGTTTTAAAAGAATTGTAGTACGTAGAATGTCATTTTATGTGAATCAATTTCTGAGGGGGAGTTTTTTAAAATAAAGCCTTTTAATGTGTTGGATACATCTCATAAATGTCAATTTTATGTATCCAAACACATTTTGTGAAATTAAAATGTGGAAACTTATCCTCGAATAAGTTTTAAAGAATGTATAACGTATAAAATCAATTTAATGTAATCAATTTCCTGAATGGGACATTTTTTAAACAAAGCCTTTAATAATTGGTGGATACAACTCAACAATGTCTATTTGTATGTATCCAACACATCTTTTAAATAAAATGTTGAAGACTTAATGTCAATTAATAAAATACATTTTACACTAATGCATCGCCACTCCGTCTTCACATTTTGTGGTGTCATATCAATTTTTCATTTCCAAGTCAATTTTACTAAATAATGGTATTCCCACATATAAAGTTGACTGGGGAGCATATCCGGAAAATGAATTCATGCCAATATCGTATATAATTTTTCTCCCCAAAGAATTTTTAGATATCAAATTTTAATCAATTGGTATTTTCGAAATACCTAAGTGTTATTAAATATTTAAAATAAATGGGAAGAAAATGTAATATCAAATATGATATATAAGATGTAGCATAAAGACTCCTAGGGCAAACTCTTTCCTTCATGTGCTAAACAATTTCAAATCAGAGAGCACAGTGTATGGGTGAGTATTTGAAAATAACAAGTAGAAAATGGTTTTATGGTTCGAATCTCATACCAACAACTATTAATTTCACGACGGATTCACGTGAGTCAGAAGTTGTTAGGTTAGGGATCAGTCCTAGATCCAACCAGATACCGGAGGGAATCTACCCAAGATAATCCATAGTGTAAAATAGCAGTCCTAAGTATGTTGGAGACAAGAATGAGATAAGGGGAAAAATGGCGACTAAGATTGAAGCTAACACTGGAACAATCACAACAGAGTGTGTTTAGCAATGACGTCATTGAGCAAACGCGTAAAACCCTAAAAATAAATTATGAATTACATAATGTCATATAATGACCTAAAATACGAGGTGTTATAGAATTCATGCTATATCGTGGTATAATTTTTTCCCCATGGAATTTTTCATGTCAAAATTTTAATCAATTGGTATTTCAAATTCTAAGTGTTTTATTATTTAAAATAAGGAGAGAAAATGTGATTAAAATATGTTATAGACGAATGTGATCTTTAAGACTCTAAGTGCAACTTTTTTCCTTCATGTGCTAAACAATTTCGAATCTCGGAGCACATGTGTAGGGGGAGTATTTGAAAATAACAATGTTAGAAAATGGTTTATGGTTCGATCTAATACCTAACAACCTATTAATTTCACGACGATTCTGAAGTCATAAGGTGGTTAGGTTAGGAATAAGTCCTACGATCCAACCAGGACCGGAGGGATCTACCCAAGGACACTCTATAGTTAGAAATAGCAGTCCTTAGGTATGAATGGACAAGAATGAGTAAAAGGGAAAAATGCCGACTAAGATTGAGCTAACACTGAAACAAGGTGTTAGTAATGAAGTCTTGGTAAACATTGAAGGGGTTGAAGAATGAAAAAGAAATGTATGGATAAAGGGTGAAAAGAAATAAGCCCTCCACACAACTTAGGCAGAAACCGGGTGATGCAATGCACAACACTTCCCAGCCATTCGGGTTTCTCTCAAAAGAAACTTGTCTCATTTGTCACGGAGATACACACGTTATCTATTGACATCTCACTCTAAGATTGTTAATATTGAATAGGTGGCAGTCTGCTCCAGCCTCCGATTACTAAAACCAAAAGTGCACAAATCGAGTCTAGAGCCAGAAGAGATCAAAGTATAAATCTCATTAGGACACAATGTCAAAATACACTTGTTGAACACCATAAAGTTCACAAGTTGTAACAAAGAGTCCTACGCATTATCCTTGAGATCTTGTCAGAACATCCGAGTGATACTTAAGTATTCACAGTGAAGATGGAAATCCTGCTTGAGCCAACATCAAACAAGCTCTTGGTAGGTGACTTGCAAGATTCTATATGAATCAAGCTTGTGTTAACTGGATATCAATTTTGGTCCAGTAAATGAATTGACGACTTAATCAGAAAGAAAGTAACTATCTGATTCACTCTTACTGTGTTGTCTGCTTTGAGACGTTCCGGTAATGAGAACTAGCAAGCATGGTGAATCTAATACATCCGTGTTAGAAGAACCTATGCTTTGAGCTGGAAAACTTGTCAAGGAGATTATTTGGATCTACCTGATCACAGGTATAGTATTTATACTATAAAACGGGAAACCAAAGGTTAATGCAACCGAACTCAAGATAAATGACAAAGCCATATTTATCTTTTATTGCTAACTGTCTTATTTCAGGTTTAGACGACGGTGTTGCAGCCTCATTCCATGCTCATACTCAAGCTTTCAAAGTCAATCATTCAACGTCAAGATAGTTGATTCTAATCTTCCCCACCATCAAAGAGCCTCATAATCAAATAAAGAATCGTATTTTGGGAAGATTGTTAGCCTTATGATCATACAAGTCAAACAAGAATGCGATAAGTATGAGTATGTCGGTCAAGAGCACAAGTTGGTCAAGAAATTCAAATCAAGACGATTCAAGTTAAGGAGATGATGCAAGATAAAAGATCTCTCAAAGTCAAAAAGATAAAGGCTCGAGATCAAGATCACAAAGCATGAATGAACAAAGCCATTACAAACAAGCAAAGACTAAGACCGAAGATAAAACAAGGCAAAACATAAACGTCAAAAGTCATATCTTCAACATCGGGGGAGATAATGATAAAACAAGACAAACTCCTACAAGAATGTCATCAGTGGTACGGAGGAGTTTGAAGAAAGAGACCTCAACATTGGGGGAGATTGTTAGGCGTAATTATATTAAGTCAAACAAGAATGTTATTGGTCTTATAAAGTCAAACTAGGTCTTGTATTGTAACAGGCTAGTCAGGTTCAACGGGCTTGGATTGTAATCTAATATTGTCCGTGTTTCGGGCTCAACGCCCAAGTTTATCCAAGCCCGGCCCAAGTATAAAAGCCCACATGCTACTTATGGCTCAAGGGTATAGAAGAACCCTCTCCACACATAGAGAGGGTGTTGGTTGCCATTTCTCACATTTCATGTGTTTGTAACCATACCATTCTCTCTAATCTAATCTTTCTCTCTTGTTTCTCTCTCTAGTTTCTCTCTCTACATTCTAGCTTATTGCTTATTGGTATGGATTATTATTGTGATATGGGTTAAGTTTATGGGATAATAATATTATCTACGTAGTATGTATACATAGGGTTACGTATGGCACATATAATCACGTAAGGATCACATACTAGTTATAATCCAGACCTAGTTTATACTATCTGGTTCTCTATAACCTTGGCTCTTGATACCAATCTGTCACACCCCCAAACGGGCCCTGGATGGAATACATGTCCGGAGGCGTGACGTTGTTGAGCATCTCAAGTACAAAGCATAAAGAACGATCTCTAAGGGTACGTTTTAAAAATAAACACCGTTGCACAAATTTAGAATAATCAAAAGTTTACATCGATCAAAATTAAAAGATTCAAAAGTTAGAATGCGGAAGCTTTAATAAGTTCAACAACGGTATTTAAGATAACATAGATGAAATCTGAAAACTGGTTCGGGCAATTAGACTTCATATAGATCAAGCAACAACTTCCAAGCTAAGCACCTGAGAAAAACATGCTTAAAACGGTCAACATAAAGTTGAGTGAATTCATAGGTTTAATTTGATGTAATAGTGGACCACAAGATTTTACAGGCATGCGACAGTTATAACAAATACAACTTCACATAAAAGATATTTACGTTGCACTAAGCTCATGACACCAATGTTAATTCTGAGACATAGCTTTCATATAGCTATAGGTTGCATTGCCCTAGAGAAAATCCGACCTAAGATTCCCTATCCGAAATTCGACATGACATATATTCGTTTAATCGGGCGACTCATGGGTAGTAAGTGCGACTTACCCGGATAGGGATAATTAGTCCCAATAGATCTATTTATTCACTTACGCTCCCTCAACCGGTTCTCCGGTCAAGAAATAAACAGTTCATGATAGTTTTGGGCAATAGGAGGTCTAGCGATACTTAGGCAACACGTAACACCTAAACGGAAAAATTCTCATGAAAGTACTTGTGTCCAATATTAAAAACAAAACAAGGTTTCCACCCCAAATGTATTTAAAATGATTAAAAGTGCGTGGCTATGACCTCACGTGAGATATGGTAAAGATACAACGTCAAAATAGGGTCACTCGAAACGAACGTGGTACACTGGGTAACGACCTAGAAGAATACGGGGTTTCCATTTATCTCGAAAGTTAACGTATGTGATTGATGCATGAACTTTTAATATCATTTTTGGTAAACGTTATTTGGGTATTAAAACATTAGTGATCGGTATTTATGAAAGGTCTTAAGTTGTAAGTAAGTATGTATATAATATTATATTAGTTATATAAATATAATATTATATTATTATTAACGTATAAATAAAATTATTATTTATAATTTGACATTTTCAAATCGTTAAGTAATTTAGTCAAAACATTTTATTATTTATGTTTTCTAAGAAATTTCTAAGTATAAGGTTTTTATAAAAATTTCAGCATGACCCGTTCGTGTTTACACATTTTTCCAAGTCGTAAGACTTATGCAAAAACCAAATTTCAAACCATTGCCAAATCAAAATTTTTACATTTTACAAACTCTACCTAATCGTTTTTCCGTTTAAAACAAGTCTAATAAGTCACAAACCTCTTATTGGCTTATAGGCTCACTAGCCTTTAATATGCCAAATATGAAATAAATAGTCTGATATACAAAAAGATAACAAACAAGTCTGGTTCACATAAGCTACACAACTTATTATAAGCCAAGACAAATAAGCTGAACCCATAAGCTTATGAAATAACTTGGGCCCGTGGATTTTGTTTATGGGTTGTCTGGGCTTGAAGTCCCATTAGCTATATTTGATCTTTGGTTTAGTCAATAAACGTAATGTTATACCTTTACAAAAAATAAGCCTAAAATAAGGAGTAAAAAAAAAAAAAAACTAAATTTAAGTTACAAGAAATAAGCTTAAGATAGTATTTCTTTATGTTTTCTTATTTATTCGTGTATATGTATATATATGCTCAAATAAGTTCACATAATTAAACAAGCTCTCAAATAAGCTCACAAATATAAGCCGAATACAAAAAGCTCAAAATACAGATTATATTACATAAAATAACCACGATCACGAACGATGATTTCCTTATTATTCTTAAAAATTTTTGAACCACAACTATCCTTTATGGTATTATTTATTTCAAATCATTCTGTTATTAAACAAGATGTACGCAAATGTTTATGCATCAAGAAGAGTAGAAATAGTGTACAAGTTATTTGAGGAAGTAGAGTCTTACAAAAAAACTGATTTTTTAGAGATGAACAAAGAATCGAGAACAAACCAAACTTGTATTTTATACCTGAATATCTAAAAGAACAAGCCTTTAACTATTCCTTTAAATGTAAAAAAGGAAAAAAAAATGAAAGTGAAAAATGTAAATGGTTTTGTATGTTTTTTGTGTTGGTTCGTATGTAGGGAGAGACAAAGAGAGAAAAACTGTCGGTACTAAGTATAACTGTCGGTACTAACTATTTGTACTGTCGGTACTAAGTTAAGAAAACATTATTCCTAACACCCACACTCCTTGTGTGCCGTTCGGTTAGGGGACAAGAATAGGGGGACCAAAATGATCTTCCTATCACATTAATTCTAGTACAAATCCTTTATCTTAATTCAAGCTAGTATGTCTAGGAATAAAGTTCAAAATTTGAATCCTATGCATGTATATACATGCATATCCGGTTGCAAATGAGACCAAGGGGGGACCAAAATGGTCTCAATTATTTTAGGATCACTAGTGTTAGATATTGAATTAATTCTCAAGCATGCATGCACATCAAATGTTACTTGTAATATTCAGGATACACAAATATTGAAAACGCATAACGACTTCACGAAAAATTATGAAATTTTAATTATTGCTTAAAAACGTAAAAATGCGTCCACTGACGAAAGACTATGATAAAATACAATATGGTTCGCTCCCGGAGATGATTCTTAGATATTAACGGGACAACTTCCCGGTTACGCGTAAAAGTTATACGAAACTTATAAAATATCAAATTATTAGACAGAAAACGGTTATGATACTGGACGGAAATTCATGGGTTGTGACTTATATAACCTCTTTGGACGTTATTTATTTAGTAACCCATTAGAACCCATACATCATCAACTAAACATATGGTAGATCAACCATCCAAACACCCCCTGAAACAGGTATTGTCCAAACAGTATGTTAGATGTATTCTTAATTGAGATTCTCATATTAGTAAAAGTCGGTATGTTATAGCTCTGTTAATATAACCTTTTTACCAGTTCCTAAAATTTAACTTACAGTTATTTAAGTGGCGTCCTTATTAGAAATGATGTTAAAAAGAGATTAACTAGGGTGAAAGCACACAAGTTGTTGTTTGGTGACATAATTTTAATTTTGAATACAGGTGCAGCTAAAGTCAGGTGACTATATGATATTTCTAATGTGTTGTCTTCAATGTAAAGGTAAATTAATACTCCTTCCTCTGTTACTTAATCATGACTGTATGGTTGTTTATCACTTATCTAAAAATTTTATTTTACATGATGAGCAAACAAGGGAAAGAAGTGCATTCGATATGTTATACATTTTGTACTAACAGAATACATACCTCTAGGAATGAAAAGCCTTACAAAAAGGGTCAAGGGAATGTATTTGTACGCGGGTTTGATACCAAGGGCGGTCTTGACAATGTATCTTCATGTTACATTAGCTTTCGTATAACAACTACTTCGGTATGAAGTATTTTAATTCAAATTTAGTTCTTGTTGGATCCATCATAATCTGTTTGCAGGCTAAGAATGCCCTTGAAAAGCATTTTGGAAACCTTGAAGATCTTACAAGAACCTTCATACCAAAAGATTATGAGCATGGGGATCCTAGAGGGGTTGTCTTTGTTTCCATGTATTTAAATTTAGGTTTTTGGCATAAAAATCAACATATTTTTTCATTTGTCTGGTTTTAGTCTATTGTACCATTTTTTGGAAATCTATATGGTTAATCTGTCCTGTTTGAGTCATTTTATAGCGGGAAACCCTTATAATACAAACATAAAAATGAAATAAAAATGATTAATTTTTAGTATAAAGTCCCTTTCAAGATATAGGTGGGAGTGTGGGGTACTATTTGTGCAATTCCGCGTATGGTCATTATCCTATTAGACAGTAAGATGCCGTTTAAACTAAACTGACGACAGTTCTCTGTCAAATTTGCTTTGCTATGACCATTAAAAAAAGTCAAGGCCAGACATCATCTAAGGTTGGTTTGTTTCTTTACAGGTCAATTTTCTCTCATGGGTAAATATATGTCATTATCTCAAGTGTCAAGAGCATGAAGCGTTTGAAGATTTTATGTTGTGATAGAGACGGTAAATACACAAATTCAACGACCAACATTGTGTATAAAGAAGCTTTATTTCGCATTTGAACTAAAAGCATATACATTGTAATGGCGGATAATTTATTAAATTTTATTTTCTCTTATCGGATTACCCGTCATTTCTTTTTGTTTGTTATTCACTCTATAAAATTTTTACGTTATTTGTAATTCATTAACCGTTACTTAATTTTTCACTTGGATACTCACAAAACAAGCCCGCCCATCGGGCGGGCTTTGCAACTAGTATATATATATATATATATATATATATATATATATATATATATATATATATATATATATATATATATATATATATATCATTGCATATTGTCTATATCCATGATATCACATAGATAAGTTTCAAATATAAATTTAAACTAGATAAAACTTATATCACAAACCCCCCCCCCCCCCCCCCCCCCCAGAGTCAACCCCAGGACCCCCCACCCCCACCCCCCCCCACCCCACCCCTTTTAGTATTATCAACACACAAGACAAAGAATAAAACCCATTTTCTAGATTTGAAAACAATCCGAAACACCTCATTTTCCTAAGAGTGTGTTTGCTTCCTAAGTGTGTGTGTTTGTGTTTTGTGTTTTGTGTCAATAATCTGTTTTGTTAAACCTTAGAAAGAATTACTTACATATCTCCCTTCAGCAACTTTGTTGACCCACACTCCGCCTAACTAATGCCTCTTACAGAACTGCTCGATAAGGCCCGGATAACACCCTTTCCCTCATCCCACCGAAACCACTTTAAGTGAGTATATAATAATGAATAAAATTAAACAAGTATGTGGAAAACTAGGAGGGAGAGGGAGGGGTTGAATAGTTTCACCATCTTAAATGTGAGATCTAGTCGATATAGATAATTATGTGCAAGCAAATAATAACTATGACTATAAATAAAGTAAGAAAAGATAAAACCAATGCACGAGTATTTATAGTGGTTCGGCTACAAGAACTCCTTTCTCGCCCTACTCCACTCCTCGAGTATCCGACTTGAGAGTTTCAAAGCACTATGTCAACAAGCTCCTTCACCGGTGGAGAAAACTTCATAACGTTGCTTACACTTTTTCCAGTACTAAGCTAAATACCGAGTTCTAGTTCGAGGTAAAACCAACCTTGACGTCACTTACACTTTATCTGGTACTAAGCTAAATATCAAGCTCTAGTTCGAGGTAGAACTAACCTACACCTCAACAATCTTTCACACTACAATGGTATCTGATACAAATACACAAGCTATTGAATATACAAGTAGTTCAGAATATGAATGTACAAAGACAAGCTTAAGGCGTCGTTGTCTTGTATGTGTTTTAATGCTTGATTTGCAAGACTCGGTTTGATGAGTAAGCACTTAAGATGAAAGTATATACACTAAGTGATGATTAATGAATGACTATTATGAAAAATTACATAGAGAAGAATTTTTAGAACAGGTGATAAATGATTGAACAAGTCCCTTCTATTTATAGGCCAAGAGACCAAACTAGGCTCCTATCACGGATCCGACGGATCCTATTCAAAAGGGACCCGACCAGTGTCACGAAGGGATACATAGCTAGATGTAAATAGAAAGGTTCATTGACAATACATGTTAGTCTACATTCATCAAGATCTTTCCATATCTGGAAATATTTTTTATGTGACTAATTATAAAAGTTAACTTATGTTTATGTCATCCATGATGTCAAAACACTTTGTATTTTTCTTTTACCAAAAATATGTTTTAATTGGAAAGTATATATTTATACTTAAAAAGGAAAGTGACTTATTTAAATATGTCAAGTGCAAGTATTGTTTGGTTAACTTGCAATGATGAAATATGTAAGTAATTCTCACTTAGTTACTTATAAAAATGTGTAAATAACTTTGTTGGATTACTTGCAAAATAAAATATGCAGGTTAACAATTATATACTTTGCTAAAAATATGAGTATACTTTCAAGTATACTATATGCATGTAAAAAGTATTTTTTTTCTTGGATCATGACTCGACGTGTTTAAACAATCATCTATTCATACCTCTAGTGATTGTGATGATGATTAAAACTTTACGTTTAAAACTTATTTATTTTGAACTTTACGTAATACGATTTAATATTTTTCCTCAATAAAACTTGGAAGATCGCAAAATATAAATAACGTCTTTACACATGTATTTGTATTAACAATCTCTCCCTTTTTGTTGAGGACAAAAATATAAATAATATTTTTGTTGACGACTTGAAGATGTGGCGTTTTCGAATCT
Source organism: Tanacetum coccineum (assembly GCA_026074375.1). Lineage (NCBI taxonomy): Eukaryota > Viridiplantae > Streptophyta > Magnoliopsida > Asterales > Asteraceae > Tanacetum > Tanacetum coccineum. The sequence continues at coordinate 37,439 of BQNB010003349.1, forward strand.
TCTTGAAAATATGCACAAAGACAAACACTAAACATAATATCCAGCTTACTTTGCCTTAGATATAATAAACTACCAATCATACTTCTATTTGGTACTATCCACTGATTCTCCTTCGTCATCCTTAGTTAACTTAGTTTCTAATGACATGGGAGTCTTTATTGGTTTAGAATCTTCTAAGCCAAATTTATTAATCATTTCTTTTATGTACTTAGATTGGTTAAAGAAAATACCATCTCTCTTATGCTTAATTTGTAAACCAAGGAAAAAGTTAAGCTTGCCCATCATACTCATTTCAAACTCTCATACTCATTTCAAACTCATCGTGCATGATTTTAGAAAAATCTTCTCATAACTCTTAACAAGTCGATCCGAATATAATGTCGTCCCCATATATTTAAACTATTATATTATGCAAAAAAAAATCTTGGTAAATAGAGTGTTATCTATTACACCCATTATATACTTATGTTTTATTAAAAAGGCCTTAAGTCAATCACACCATGCTTTTGGTGCTTGCTTAAGACTGTACAAAGCCTTTTTAAGTTTGTAGACATTGTTTGGTTTTTCAAAATCAACGGAGCCCGGAGGTTGAGCAACATAAATCTCCTCGTTTATAAAATCATTCAAAAATGCACTTTGACATCCATTTGAAATAGTTTAAAATCATGTGCAGATGCATATGCAAGTAATATTCTAATAGACTCGAGTCTAGCTACCGGAGCAAAAGTTTCATCGTAGTCAATGCCTTCTTGTTGATTATATCCTTGAGCGACAAGCCTATCTTTGTTTCTAGACACGACACCATTTTCATCTAATTTATTTCGAAAGACCCATTTCGTCCCAGTTATGGTTTCATCCTTAGGTCAAGGTACTAAATGTCAAACATCGTTTACAACAAATTGATTTAGTTCCTCTTGCATAGTAATGACCCAACTTTTGTCTTTTATAGCCTCATTTATATTTTTTTGGTTCAATTTTTGACACGAAATAAAAGAAGTTACTTTGATTTTGTACTTTTGATTTTAGAGTACTCTTGTTCAAATTTACTATGACCTTGTCAAGAGGATGATTTTTAGACTCTTTGATATTGACAATTTCATTATTTAATGGTCCATTTTCCCCGAGGTCAACTACGTCGACTTCATTTTCAATGACTTGACTTTTAACTTATTCACCATCTACCAAAGGTGATGCCTTAGAGGGGGTGGACTTTTTTCAAATGTTATATTTAACGATTCCTCGACTTTCATGGTGTATTTGTTTCAAACAATATATGCTTTATTATTTTGGGAATATCCAAGAAAAACACCTTCGTAAAACTTTGAGTCGAACTTGGTGAGATAATCCCGAGTGTTCAAAATGAATCACTTTCTTCCAGACACTCTAAAATAACCTAAAGTTGGTTTCTTACCTCTATATAGTTCATATGGAGTTTTTCCCAAAAAATTATCAAATTAGAATTCTATTAAGTATATATGTCGAAGTGTCTACGGCATTACTCCAAAACTATTGTGGCATGTTTTGTTCATTAAGCATTATTCTACTCATCTCTTGGAGTGTCTGATTTTTATGTTCTACTACCCAATTTGATTGAGGAGTGCGAGGATCCGAGAATTTATAAGTTATGTCGTTGGCGTTATAAAAAGATCCAAATTGCACCTCATTGTCAAAGTCTCGATCGTGATCCGTGTGGATCGACACAATGGTACAATCGGTTTGGTTTTTTATTGTCTTGCTTAAAATCTCAAAGTGATCAAAATCTTCGTATTTGGTTTTCAAATTTTTTGTCTAAGTATAGTGTGAGTAATCGTCCACTATAACCAAAGTATAAAAGTTACCCCTATAACTTTGTATAACAGATGGAGCAAAAAGATTCATATGTGGTAATTCAAGACACCTAGATGTACACATCATATTTTTAGCCTTATGGCTATCTTGAGTTTTTTTTACCAATTTTGCAAGCATCACAAAAGTGTTGGTTGTATTTCAACTTTGGCAAGTTTCTTACTAGGTCCTTAGATGAAAAAGATTTATCAATCTCGTATTCGCATGTCCTAGTCTCCTATGCCATAAGGTAGAGTTTTCATCTATAGTTAGGCAAAACTTGTCCCTAGGAGATATTTAGATCTTCATCACATAAGGACCATTTTTCCTAATTCCTCTACCCATGGTTATTCCATCTTTTAGTATCTCACTTCTGATTTCGCTAAAGAGAACCTTGCACTTTTTTACACATATTTAACTAATACTTAGAAGGTTAAATCATATGTTATATACGTAATCCACATTTTCAATAGTAAGCGAGTCATGAGAAATCGTACCTTTGCCTATGATTTTCCCCTTTAAGTTACTTCTAAAGATAACATTACCTCTATCGTGTGCTTTGTAGGTTGAGAAGAGATTCTTGTTCCCAATCATGTGCTTGAAATATCCATTATCCTTGATCTATTCATCCGGTTCCAATCCGGCTTTCAAGCATACCTCAGATCCAATATCACAACAAATGGGTAGGAACGTTACCCCTGATCCAAATACACATAAGCATTTAGCACGTAACATACAATAGCCAAGTAAAGTCCATACACTTTCAAAATAAAGACACATAATCACAGTAATTAGAACATTTCAAATCCATTTGCATCATTTCCATCCCAATTGAAAAGCAATGTAAAAGAGGGACTATGAAACTCACCTGATGCATAAGCAGCTTCCAAACAATATCAACACAAGCTACACAATACAAACACAACCGTGTTACACGCAACCAAGCAAAAAGCTTAAGTCCATGTAACACTCATATGACGGATGTATAAGGGTTTGATTAACCATCATAGGTCTCCCCGACACCATGCCCAACCTTAACCATCTTGTTAACACATTATACTAGTTAACTACAATTTATCCAAAAATGCATAATTTTAGCGTCTCTTAACCAACTTAAAACCCATACTTGCTGACCTTTATAAATTATACCAAAAATTATCTAAGTTCATTTATGAGTTTACTAACTACCTTGTAATTTCCAAGTATCCATTACATGTGCAACTATCCCAAATAAAATCAAACATCAAAACTGCCCCAATTCGGATCTGATTGCACACTAAAATGTATGGCCCTCATTACCATACTTAGGCAACTAATTAGAGGCTAATTTTCTCAGGGAAGTTAATAGACATATATAACTTAACTTATGAGTTTTGGCTAACCTTAATTATAATTTTAAGTTAGGGTTTTACCCTCCTAAACATGACCCAATTTTGACCCGTATTTACTGTTTTGACAACTTTTCGTGTAACCAATATTTAATCAACTTTCAGAACTCCAAATCAATCGAGGCCAGACTTTTTGAAAAATAAATCACTCAATTTTGGTTCATCTACCTTAGCATTCATTAAGGCTTTATCGGCTCCTAAAGTACGTTCCCCTTGAACCCTAAGTATCTCACTACCTTCCAACGGTATTTCAACCACCTTTTCATGACAAACTATCACAGCCTTATTCTGGGATAACCAGTCCATTCCCACAATCACTTCGAAACTTCCATGACCCAACGGTATCAACGAACTCCAAGGGTTATGAACAATCGAATAGGATAACAAACGAACATCAAGTCAAAGGCTAGAATACATATAGGAGATTCCACATATGCAAAAAGACGTGGATCAAATGACATAAAAATCCTTTGAAAGAAAGGATACGTATATGTACCGTACCGAGTGAATACGCGAATGAAAAAAAATCAACAGGCGTACCACGACAAAAGAACACATAAAAAAATCAATACGAAAGACGGAAATTCTTATACCAATTATCGACTTTACTCGAAAGACCAAATTAAATAATGTTTTTTATAAAAATCAATTTAAAATAAAGAAAGTCACTTTAAGTATAAAAATCATTTTAAATAATAAATAAAATTGTCTTAAATGTAATCTTTATAAAATTCATTATGGTTGTCATAAAAATCTAGAGATGGTTATCTAATGGTGTATCGTACCTTACCACTATGAATCACTTTAAACCTGCTTTTTTTTAAAAATAAAATAAAATTTATTTAGCCACTCAACAATTTTCATATCCTATTTGCATAGGCCATTTAAACATATTCTATTTACAAAGATCATTTTAAACACAGTTTTTCCCAAACACTAACACAATACTTCAAAAGGGCTTTTATAATTAGACATCAATTATAAAATATGTTACTCAAACAAAGGACACCATAATACCAAAAGGGATCGTAAAACACCGTACAGACTCTAACACAATTCTATTGTTTGAAAACGAAAGAAAATACCAGAAACCATATACTCAAAATAAAATCAAACGAACTCGTACAAGAAAACTCATGCAAGACATTACGTACCCAAAAGAAAACGTAAGGTCTTATCCAAAATAACGATCAACAGAGTAAACCTAAAAGCATCGATACTAACACGTCGCCAACGGGTTACGAAAACCAAGGGATATACAACCAAGGGAGTAATGATCCACACTAATATGTTAGGAACAATTAGTGCTTAAAAGAAACGTTTGATACTCATATGAGTAATCAATGCAATGAAAGAACTAACGAAACGCGCCTATATCCGAAAGAGCAGATCCGAACAACCAATATACATCAAGACGTCGAATAGGAAAAATCGGGTATCCTTACTAACAAAGTACGATGAAGGGATGCTAAGCTTAGACTTAGGAAATCCGAACAAACAACCGAGCAAACGAGCAACCTCTATAATAGCAATACTAGGTATCCGCAAATACTAGATAGAAGGGAAACTTACTATCTATACAACTCAACTTAACATATCCTCCAATTAGGGTAAGAGAATAATTCTCTACCCATACCACCATCCTTATCATGAATACACATATAAAAAAACATATTACACTACCACCTTACAACCAAACACAAATAAATGCAATCATGGTCACAAGTCTACGTGTGTGATGCCTTTATAATTATGTTGGATATCATAATTATAAGTGCCTCCTTTCACACGTGTACTTACTTCCAAGACTACCCATATTAATCATAATTCATATATAAGCACATATACCAAATTGCACATCTTAAACCACTCCAACTTAACACATAAAGGATGCTCCATCAAATAACTAGTTACTTATATCAAAATAAAATCGAAATGACATAAAGGAACGAAAGTCTCGCAACGACTCCCAAAATATGAATTATCCGAAAGAAATAATCAATAACAACATGACGAGGTAAAGGACGGGATAAACTTATGCTAGGCCTCGCTTGGGTTTGACTTTGCCTCTGCAAGAATCACCCGACTCCGCGGGTCCAGCCTTACTACACACATCCGACAAACGATCAACTATCATATCTCCTTCGGTTCCATAAGAGGCTCCTTATAACGCTTAAGTCCAGCTGGGAAAATGGTTCCTCAATGAGACTTCTTACGGGTAGGGGGAAAACATAGCTAAAATACTGAGAAAGTAATATATATCATATCAGATAATGGTAGGCAAAATAACTAAAATGACAACTTAGCGAAATATAAAATATATAAGCTATGCAAAAATAGAGGGGAAACATAGCAGTTATAGCATTAAACACTTAATCTATAAATGCATCTACATGAAAGACCCCTAGGTTATAGTCTAGGTTCAACCACCTACTTCTTTATAACCAAAGGCTCTGATACCAATTTGTCACACCCCGCCTAGGCGGAAATACGATGAGTAACATCATGGATATCATCATAACAAAATGGTGTCAACAATTGAGAGAACTAAATGAAATAGATAAACAAATGAGACACAATGTGTCATGACAATATCTAACATAAGATAAAGGAGTCTTGCATTACGATAGCAAAGTCATACTGCATGGAAACATAATCCAAGAGTCTAAACAATCAAATAACAACCAAGTATCAAACAATTCAAATGACATAAATAAAATCTCTAGGAGAATGACTCCGAATGCAAGCCTACGGTCTCACTAGCCACTCTTCCTAACTTCAACATCCTCAAGATGGTTACTTGAAAATGATGCTTAAAACATCAACACAAAGGTTGGTGAGAGTCATAGGTTTAAGACACGAAAATCAAAGCGTATAAACAATTACTATGATTAATGCAAACATGGCAGGACAATTATTATACTATCATACAAGATAACATACAAATGTAACCATAACAAGCATGGGAACGGAACATGTCCCTCGATCCAACAAGTATCAACACTTGGGTAGGAACGTTACCCCAGATCCATTAAAACCATCACTTCACATGGGTAGGAACGTTACCCCGATCCAATATCATAACAAATGGGTAGGAACGTTACCCCCGATCCAAATACACATAAGCATTTAGCACGTAACATACAATAGCCAAGTAAAGTCCATACACTTTCAAAATAAAGACACATAATCACAGTAATTAGAACATTTCAAATCCATTTGCATCATTTTCATCCCAATTTAAAAGCAATGTAAAAGAGGGACTACGAAACTTACCTGATGCACAAGCAGCTTCCAAACAATATCAACACAAGCTACATAATACAAACACAAACGTGTTACGTGCAACCAAGATAAAAGCTCAAGTCCATGTAACACTCATATGATGGATGTCTAAGGGTTTGATTAACCATCAAGGGTTGCCCCGACACCATGCACAACCTTAACCATCTTGTTAACATATTATACTAGTTAACTACAATTTATCCAAAAATGCAAAATTTTAGCGTCTTTTAACCAACTTAAAACCCATACTTGCTGACCTTTATAAATTATACCAAACATCATCTAAGTTCATTTATGAGTTTTCTAACTACCTTGTGATTTCCAAGAATCCATTACTTGTGCAACTATCCCAAATAAAATCAAACTTCAAAACTGTCCCAATTCGGATCTGATTGCACACTAAAATGTATGGCCCTCATTACCATACTTAGGCAACTATATAGAGGCTAATTTTCTCAGGGAAGTTAATAGACATACAGAGCTTAACTTTGGAGTTTTGGCTAACCTTAATTCGAATTTTAAGTTAGGGTTTTACCCTTCTAAACATGACCCAATTATGACCCGTATTTACTATTTTGATAACTTTTCTTGTAACCAATATTTAACCAACTTCTAAAACATCAAATCAAACGAGGCCAGACTTTTTAAACAATAGACTCTTCGAACTTCAATTTAGACTTTTAAATAATGTCAAAACACGTTTTTATCATCAAGATATCATCAGTTGAACACAGTCCTAAAATCTGCTCAACTCTAAATCATAAATTAACGCGATCTAACCCAAACCATCTACCCCAATATGATCCTAATTAAATCCTAAACACTCTAACATGATTAATACATACTTAATTATAGAATTTTTTAAAACCCTAATGATCCACCATATTAATTGTTACATGATTTAATTAAAAGAGTTAAAATAAAAAGGATTATAGATTAAACCTTTTACCCGTGAATCCTTACGATCCTTCTCTTAAATTTTCTTCAATTTTTTTTTGATAGTTTCTCCATGATGAATTTCGATCAAACACACCCAAGAGAGGGGAGGAAAAAGTGTTTTAGGGTTTAGGGATAAAAAATGTATATAGGACTTTTTAATTATTGGTTTCCTTATACAATTAGGATTCCTAAAAAAAATCTTTTATTTTTTTCTTTTTTTTTTCCTTTGACCGGCCCAAGATTAATATATATTTTTGTTATATATATTTTTAATTATTATTTTTTACATAATTATCTCCATTACCTTAAGTTTTCATAAAAACCTAAGCTAATTTGGGTAAACCTTTTTACATAAACGCTACTTACTAACTTTCTAAAAATAACTTTTTATTTCATAATTTACTTTCTATTTATGGAAATGTTTACTACAAACTTCCATATTTCACTCACATGCTTCCTTTCCAATAACTTACACTTCTTATAAACGCTTAATTCTTAAAAACTAAGAATTGATATAGCAATGCATGCAACACGTCTTTCATTTCCAATATCACCACACGTGAACAAACGGAATACTTTACACCAAACTCATATGCACATAAAATAAGATAATCATTTACCTCTAAAATGACATCATGCATATATGTAAACCACTTAGCACATATAAAATCACATAGCACAACACTTAAACACATAAAATGAACGCTTAGCCATTTCTAAAGGTATCACTAACCTGATTAAATCACGGTTGTCACATTTAACCTAGTAAATCATGCAAATATATCCAAATTATGTGTTTAATCGTTTGTTTTCAGGTTTTTAGCACTTGGATGGATTTTGGAGGAAATGCACATGACTTGGGCTTATTTCGAGAAGAAACGGACAAGATTACAGACCTACACCATGTCTCATGATGAATTTTGCAAACAGTGGCTGGAGACGGCGTCGCAGGCATAAAGCGACGCCGTCGTGATCAGCTAGTGACGGCATCAAGAATTTGGCAACGACGTTAGGACGTGGCCGACTAAAAGAGGATCTCGAATCGTCTACGTGGCGACGGCGTCAGGATTGCAAAGTGATACCGTCACGTTGACGACTCTATGTATATAAATATGTTTTTAGGGTTTTAGTCTGTAACTTTAGGATAACTTTGTATAACCCTAGGGAGATGAACCCTAGTCATTTTAGGACCTTTATAGGTCGTTTTTAGGGCCTCAAAACCCTATTATACTACCTTAAATCCATGTTTTAATCAAGTAAGGTTATTTATCTTCAATCATTCAATATGTCCATGTATTGTTTGATTAATTTATCTTCTTGCTTTATTTATCACATGTGAGGCTAAACCCTCCTTTGTATTTATCTATGATTGCATGAAACTTAGGTTGTAGATCCTTTTGATGTTGCTTCTTGTTGATGAATGTGCGCGTTAGGCTTTAGAAAACTAGCCTTTGTCTATATCGCTGTTGATATGTCCACGGAAACGTGAGTAGTGTAGAAAGGATACCATCGGTAATAGTCCTCATACTACCTTACCCACTATATGGTTGATCCCTCTTAAGTTATTTCACATGCATTTAATTTACTCCTAGGGGCCTTATAATAGTCTTCATACTACCTTACTTATGCGTTGCCTTAACGGAATATTAAATAGATGGCGGATTCATGTAATCCGTTCATGACCTAGGAAATACTTACATAGATCATCACAAGTGTGACAAAGCAACGGATCTAGGAGAAGTAATCTGAGGAGTAGTGCATGATTAGGTAAATACATTTACTTATCATAAAAGTTATCACCAATAGATTAGATATTAATTAGTTTAGTTATTAGTTAAACAAACCAATATCTCAAACCATAGATTTACCTGCTTTCTATTAAATATAAAAACACAAAAATAATATTCTCTCAACCTTTATAATTCTGTTAGGCCGTGATCAAGGCTTCCTAACCTATTCCCCTAGAGAACGATAACAACCCCCGAGTCTTGCATATACTAAACTACAATAATTAGGTACACTGCCTAGGGGATTGTAAAACTTCCTGTGAAGTCTTACGGACCTCACATCAAGTTTTTGGCCGCTATCGGGGAATAGTTAGGTTTCGATCATAGTTTAACTTAGTTCTACTCTCCTGAATCCTTTCAAGTGAGAATTTAATTCTGTATATTAGCTTTCTTATAGTCTATCTTTTCTTTTTGTTATTTGTTTCGTAATCCATTCTCGTCAACCACCATAGGAGACGCGAATCCTATCTGTACTCTTAGAGATTACTCCAAACCTAGCCACGAGGGCTACAAGAATACCATTGAGCTCCCCGTAGGGAACAACATGGTACCTCTCCCATTCAACACCATCAGCTGGTGCAAAACGGATGCTCATTCCACGGACTTTGGTCCGAGGATCCAAACCAACACCTCAAGGATTTCTTAAAAATTGTAGACTCACTTGACCTTGACAGTGAAAATAGGGAAAGAACGCGCCTGCGTTTATTTCAATTTTCCCTTCGCGGTCAAGCTAGCAACTGGCTTGAACGACTTCTAGCAGGATCCATCACTACATGGGAGGATCTTACTACTCGTTTCCTTACTCAATTCTTTCCACCATGAAGAACTGCAAAACTCCGCAACGATATCCTGATGTTCCAACAACATCATGGAGAATCTCTATCTGAAGCATGGACTCGTTTCAAGGACTTACTCTAAAAATTCCCTCATCATGGCATCGACCTTTGGCTCTAAGTCCAAATCTTTTATGACCATGTTAATCCTGTCACAAGATGAACCATTGACCAATCGGCCGATGGCAAGCTTCATGACAGAAACGCCAAAGAATCCTTGGCATTATTAGAGGACCTTGCCCTCTATGACAACGAAAGTTGGAACGACCCAAGGGATTTTGCTAAGCTGGTCAAGGCAATCTCTTTGCCTCAAGATGTCCTGAGTACATCTGACTGTCGCCTCATCGAGCTCGAGAATCAAGTTCAATGCTTGATGAAAGCTCATATTGCTCTAACGCAACCTACTTAAGTGAACAAAATCACTACCTCACGTGAGATCTGCAGTGGTCCCCATGACACTTAGTATTGCATAGAAGATCCTGAACAAGCCTTTATTGAATATGCATCCTCGCATACCGACGAAGCGGGAGGTAAGTGGTACACTTTTAAGTCCGAGCAAAACAATCTTGAGGACACCTACAATCCGTCATGGAAAAGTCACCCAAACCTTAGGTGGTGACAACCCCAAAATTCCTAAAATAAATTTTCAAACCCACCTAACCGGTGCCAACCTAACGGTTTAATCCTGAACCGTCCCTTCAACAATAATCCTCTAAGCCTTAACAATCAATCAAATCTAGAAGGATTAGTATCCAACTTCATGGCATCTCAAGACGCTAGATTGTCCAAGTTTGAAGCCAATTTCAAACAACAACAAAGCAAGATGACCAACAAAATTGACACAGTGTTAAAAGCCATCACCGATCAAATAGCAGGAGCACTCCCTAACGAAACGGTTAAGACCCCGAAACTGAGTCCTTCTTCAGTTTTGTCTACTCGTTCTTACACAACTAAAGAACCATAATGCTCAACCCATATCCATTGTTTGATCAACGCCATCATAATCCATTACAAGCAACAAAGCGACTCCTATGATGATGAGCCAGTAGAGAGTGGGGAAGGAGAGAAGGATAGCTCAAAAAATACCAATACCAACCCTTCTGCATCACTTGATCCATCCATTTCGTTCATCACCAAGAAAGTTTGCAAACTCAATTCATTTTTCAAATCGCTTGGCTTGTCCCCCTAATTATCCGACACAGAATTTGTTTGCACCAAATGGGATGATGGTGACGTGATGTTTATTAAGATAGTTAAGAAGAATGATGATTCTCGCAAGGAGGAGCCCAAAGCAGGAGGATTGGAGGTGGAATATTTTGATACATTCCCAACTCGGAGCGAGCTTGCATATCACAAATATCTCATGTGTGGCCCCATCCCTTCGATAATCTTAAGAAACCCCATCATTACGGAAGGATGTCCATCAAACCTTAAAATACCATGCAACATTGGACATGTGCATGTGGCGAAAGCCTACATCAATATTAACTCCCCTCTAAATGTCATGACCCGAATGATGTATAATTAGATCATGAGAAGAAAACTCGACCCTAGGGAAAATTCGGATATAGGAGTTAGCAATCTCACGGGAAGGATTAAGGGAATGCATGTTTTCGTATGGAATTACACTTATGTCACAAACTTCATGATTGTTGAGGATATTAGCTCAATCATAGACCCTAGGCTTTCACAAGTAGTACTAGGAAAACCCTTTGTTGATATATCCAACATGACTTATGACCCACCCGAAGGAGTAGTGAGGTTCACAAACAGGACCGATGAAATTGCCTATAAAATGCCCCATAAGATAGAACAGTACAACTCATTATCAGACTTGGAAAAAGAGCACACGAAATTGGTCTACCTTAGGAACGAAGAGGACAAGAGAAGAGGAGTGGAGTACATAATGAGCAAAATATTAAGATTTTACAAAGAATGCCTAGAGCTTAGACCCGAATACGTGACTGGAATAAATGATGAAGGAGAAGTCACGTAAGGATGTGTGACTTCGAGTCTAGCTATAAGACTCATAAATAAAGAAAAGCACTTCTTGAGAGGCAACCCAATATTTATTTTTCCCGCACTTAGGAGTGTCGTGTGTTTTTAATTTTTTACTGTTTGTTTTATTATGTTTGAATGAATTTTGTAATCATGCTTTGTTTGTTTATAACTTCGTCTTATTTGCAATCAAAGGTATTTTGCACCAAAATAAGTGTAGGGGAATATATCCGGTTTTTAAGAACCAAATTCAAACATTTAAAATAAATTGTTTAGATTAATTTGCGTCAGTTTTGAGTCATATGATTGTAACGATTAATTCCAGGTTTTTATGCAGTGCTTTCTTTAGATTTGACTAATAAAATTGCGTGTAGGAAATTTCTCATTAAAAACGAAGAAGAATTTTTCACAGACTCTGGAGACGGCGTCAGGATTAACACCCGACGGCGTCGCGTCTCCAGTCATGTAAAAATTTGAATTTTTTTAGTATTTCTGAAAAAAAAATGTGCAATATTTTAAATTTAAATTTCTTTTGTAAACATGCATAAACATATGATTATATCATTACTCTCATCCTATCTTTACTGTTTTCATAGAGTTAAAACCCTAAACTCTCATTGTATTTATATCTATCCCATCGATTTTATGCTTGGTGTCATTGTCTTTATCTTTGATTACAGGTTATATTTGACGAGAAGAAGATTGAAAATTCTTAGGAAGTTTCATTCGATGATTCTTGGAGGACGATTTAACTAGTTATCGCATGTTTCTTCTCCATTATTGAGCAAACCAAGGGAGTACTAGTTTCTTTTTGGGTTTTAGCCGTACAATAGCAACGTACTTTCGGTTTTGTTCCATGTTGGTACGTGAACTTTTTTTTGTTCCACTTAATGTAACGAACTTTCAAGTTTTGTGTTAATTTTCACCAACTTTACTGGCAACCGGGAAAAAAGTTTTGTGTTAATTTTCACCAACTTAACGAACTTTCTAATGTTCCATTTTGATACGTGAACTTTTTCTAATATTCCGTTTTGGTACGTGAACTTTTTTTCTAATGTTCTGTTTTTGTACGTGAACTTTTTCTAATGTTCCGTTTTGGTACGTGAACTTTTTCTAATGTTCCGTTAAGTGGACCATAAATGTAGCTCATTCCGGTAAAACAAGTTTTACGGTGCAAATTAACACGAAACTTGAAAGTTCGTTACATTAAGTGGAACAAAAAAAAGTTCACGTACCAACATGGAACAAAACCGAAAGTACGTTGCTATTGTACGGCTAAAACCCTTTAATTAATTAGCTAAGTGTAAAACTATCATTCTTCAAAAAGTAAGAAAGAGAAACTCTAGACAATTGGGACAATGTTCAACTTAATTGTAGTGGGAAAATAAGCCTTAAAAACTATTTCTTCATTTGTCATTTGCTTTGTCCTTAAAATGATGGGTAATATATCGAAACATAGCATAAAAAGGTAATTTTGACCCAAATTTAAAATTTTTTATGACACATACCGACGAAAATCAAGTATTAATAGCGTCTCATGGATAGGAATGTGTATGACTAGCACAAAAACCCTCAAAATTCCACCCCAAAAATGTAAGGTTCGCCTTTAGATCTATAGGAATTCGTGTATCCCATTATTGAAACCCAAGATAATTTGTACCATTATCTTTCTCCAAGTTAAGGGTTTGAATGCAGTCATAATGAAATCTAATCCGATCATTACGGATAGGTACGTATGGTCTTTGTCGCCTTTTCTGGAGCATTAGTATCGGTATTATATTATATGAGTGTACCGATATTATATTAAATTCTAGAACTTGTTTTTATGATGTATCTCGAGACTGCAAAGTAAGTATTTATTATTTGCTAGATAAGAGGCACTAGGATTAACCCATGTTTTAAAGCTGTAACTATTATGATGGTCACCTTGATCATATAACTATCCCACACCCTTGCCATGTACTTATTTTTAGTGCAGGATGCCCCTAGTACAACCCTCTAAGCCTATCCTTTTTCATGGTTCTTGTTATTTTCTGGTTAAGCCAGACTATTAAAGAAGAGCATTATCACTCTTAAACCAATCGTTACACCCAAATCGCCTTAGCATACCTTGTATGTACTCACCTTTAGTACATTATTGTTTTAACCCAAGTTAATTATTTGAGTACACAGTTGCTAAGTCCTTATCCTTGTAAATACAGTTTTGGGACGATTGGGATTCATGATAGTATTTATCTTATAAAGAATTAGGGAAGAAATAAGTTATTACCCCCAATATAGCTCAATAAGCTCCATGTTATTTTGATCCACCTCAAATCGGGTCATTAGTTAGATTGTATATAATCGAGTATGTAAAATTTCATTTGTAGGGGTGTATCAATAAACCCCCATGATGTATTATATGTTTAAACAATGGCAGGGCAAAAGTGTATAAAAAATGTATATTAAAAAAATGTATAAAAAAAGAGTGAAAAAAATATGCAGGCTGCCATTTGCTTATATTTATGTTTATATTAGAGTCAAGAAAAAAAAGAGATTGGTGTAGATTTTTGTGGAGTTTGTATATTTTGTCTGAGTCTTTGGCTTAGCAACCAAATCAGCGTGTATTCGAATAAATAATTTGCTAACCCTTTCACCCCAAATTCACCCAAAGTCACCACCCAAATATATCCCATCCGTTTTTGTTTTCATTTATGTTATCTTACATCTACACCCCACAACCTTTAAAAGACCTCTTTGACAGTAATAAATAATGCTTGCGCCTAGCGGTGGAGGTTTGATCCTTTACCAAGCCTATGGTAATTTATATGCTATCATAGGTAATGAGTGTTGATTTTCCGTTCTCCCTTTATGTTATAATTTATTATACACCCGAGAGAAAGAGAGAATCCTAAACACTTATGTGAGGTGTTAGTATATACTTTTTGTGCTTTTAATTACGAGGTCTAGAAGGTTGTGTTGTAAAATACTTTTAAAGAGTAGGTTAAATGACCCTCATATTGCTATTGTCTAGGTAGAAAAGCCTATTTGCTTGAGGACAAGAAAATCCCAAGTGTAGGGGTATTAATGAGGTGTCATTTTATACACTATTTCGGGGTCATTTAACCTTCTAAATCATGCAAATATGCCCAGATTACGTGCTTAATCGTTTGTTTTTAGGGTTTTAGCGTGTAACTTTGGGATAACTTTGTATAACCCTAGGGAGACGAACCCTAGTCATTTTAGGAGCTTTATATGTCGTTTTTAAGGCCTCAAAACCCTATTGTACTACCTTGAATCCATGTTTTAATCAGGTAAGGTTATTTATCTTTAATCATTCAATATGTCTATGTGTTGTTTGATTAATTTATCTTCTTGCTTTATTTATAACATGCGAGGCTAAACCCTCCTTTATATTTATCTATGATTGCATGAAACTTAGGTTGTAGATGCTTTTGATGTTGCTTCTTGTTGATGAAAGTGCACGTTAGGCTTTAGAAAACTAGCCTTTGTCTATATCGCTGTTGATATGTCTAAGAAAACGCAAGTAGTGTAAAAAGGATACCATCGGTAATAGTCTTCATACTACCGTACCTACTATATGGTTGATCCCTCTTAAGTTATTTCACATGCATTTAATATACTCTTAGGGGCCTTGTAATAGTCTTCATACTACCTTACTTATGCTTTGCCTTAACGGAATATTAAATAGATGGCGGGTTCGTGTAATCCGTTGATGACCTAGGAAATACTTACACAGATCATCACAAGTGTGACAAAGCAATGGATCTAGGAGAAACAATCTAAGGAGTAGTGCATGATTAGGTAAATACATTTACTTATCATAAAAGTTATCACCAGTAGATTAGATATAAATTAGTTTAGTTATTAGTTAAACAAACTAACCTCTCAAACAATAGATTTACTTGCTTTCTATTAAATATAAAAACACAAAATAATCTTTTCTCAACCTCTAGAATTCTGGTAGACCGTGATCAAGCCTTACCAACCTATTCCCCTAGAGAACGATAACAACCCTCAAGTCTTGCCTATACTATACTACAACGATTAGGCACACTGCCTATGGGATTGTAAAACTTCCTGTGAAGTCTTACGGACCTCACATCAGGCGTATTCCTTGTATTCACTTGTCGAGGTTGAATATTCGTCTTTACTAGACTCCGTTTATGCCTTAAGAGCAATAGAATTATATTTGTCCTTCTTGCCCTAAATGATCTTGGAATCTTTTTACATGACCATCTCATACACCTTGAGGTTACCAATAAGTTCATGGAGAGACAAACTAGACAAATCTTTAGATTCTTTAATGGCCATCACCTTAGGTCTTATTTTAGGGTGTAAACCTCAAGGAAATTTCCTAACATAATTCTTGCTAGAAAAATATTCGTCAAGTGTTTTAAGTAAGGTACTAATAGTATAAAATCGATCAAAGTCACTATCAATTGACTCGTCTTCAAGGATAGAAAATTGTTCATATTGTGGAACAAGTAAGTCAACTTTGTTATCCTTGACTTGCGAGCTTCCTTGATGAGTGATAATTAATGATTGCCAAATTTCTTATGCGGTTTTACACATAAAGACTATTTCATATTATTTCTTAGGTAAAGCATGATAAAGTATCATTTTAGCTTCATTATTTTTGGCAATTATTATCATGTGCTCGTCATTATACCTACCACGTGGCAAAACCTATTCCCGACCCATGGTGATATTTTTAGCCGTTGGTATATAATCATCATCACAAATTATATACCAAAGATCTATATCTTTAGATTTCACATAAGTTTCAAAATGGGTTTTCCAATACATAAATCTGTTAGATTCAAAAAGAAGAGGTAGACGTTGGATCGATTTTCCTTCCTTATAGTTTTTAAAATCCATGGACCGTTCCACGTTTTAAAATACAATATATTTTAAAAAAATTGAGTAACCTATCTCTTGATGTCAATTGTGGAAAACTAGAAGGGGAGGGGTTAAATAATTTTACCGTTTCAAAATTATATTTACGAAACATATGTGTGAGATCTAGTCGATATAGATAATTATGTGCAAATAAATATTAAATCAAGACTATAAATAAAGTATGGAGAGATCAAACCAATGCAGGAGTATTTATAGTGGTTCGTCTATGAGAAATCAATTCTTGCCCTGCTTCACTCCCCAAGTATCCGACTCGAGAGTTTCTAAGCGTTATGTTAGCAAGCTCCTTCACAGGTGGAGAAACCTTCCCAATGTTGCTTACATATTTTTGGTACTAATCAAAATACTGATCTCTAGTTCAAGGTAGAACCAACCTAGACGTCACTTACACTTTATCCGATACGAAGCTAAATATCGAGTTCTAGTTCAATGTTGAACCAAACGATCTTTCACATTACAATGGTATATGATACAAATACAAAATCTACTGAATATACAAGTAATTCATAATATGAATGTACAAAGACAAGCTTGAGGCGTCGTTGTCTTGTATGTGTTCCGGTGCTTGATTCACAAAACTTGGTTTGATGACTAATCACTTAAGATGAAATTATATACACTAAGTGATGATCAAGGACTGACTATTATGAGAAAATGTAGATAGAAGAATGTTTTGGAATGGGTAAGAAATGATTGAACAAGTCCCTTCTATTTATAGGCTATGAAACCACACAAGGCTCATGTCGTGGATCCGACTCCCTTTCAAAAAGGATCTGGCCAGTGTCACAAAGGGATCCGCCGCCAACTTTAAATCGAAAGGTTCAGCAACAAGACATGTTATTGTATAATACAAGTAATCTTTGATATATGAACCAAGAACTAAAGAGAGAAATTGGAAGGAAGGATTTATTTTCTAGTGAGAGAAAGTAGAGAACATGAAATGCATTAAGTGAAATGAAACATCCAACTAACCAACCACCTCTCCAAGGAATGAAGAGGTATATTTATAGTCTAAGGGTGGCTGGCCATGGGCGTTGTAAGGCTTTCAATGGGCCTTTGGGCCATATTACTTTATAATCTAAACATTGACTAACTACGGGCTTTGACTAGTTAATATTAGAAGTGACCGAGACTTTTCTTGTTCCTAAAAATCTTCCCCTAAGGGAGGTCACGCTAATTTACAAACATTTAAACTTAGCATACCATGCTTTAAATTTAGTCTTGTGCTCGTAGTTTTTAACTTCAATCATTAACTTGTGATTTGATGTAGTGATCATAGACTTTAGGTCTTGAGCTTGCACCTTATCTTGTCTTAAATGTGATCTTTGAACACCTTGAGATCATCAACCAAGCATAATCTCGTTTTGCCATCTTGTAACTTTTGACATCTTACCTTTCTTAATTTGTTGACTTGAAAAGCTTTAATGTTGCATCTTTATTGAAATTCTTTAACTTTAACACTTCGTCACTTCGTCACTTCAAGAAAGACGTACGGTATCAGAGTAGCGGAAGTCTTGAAACATGTACTTGAGCTTTCATGATGTCTTTATGTTTGTCAGTCAGGTATAAGCATGTGGCTATGAATCATGACTCGTCGGGAATCAGCTGCACCAATCATCAGGAGTACCTGCAGGTTTAAGTTAGTAATAATCAACAGATATGGACGAAAGTGTTTTTGTCACTTCGTCGAATACGGTTGCAATAACTACGGTTCCCCGTTGATCAGTATAAATACTGCCTATGATCAGGTATAATTCTGAAGAACATCCTTGACGGGTTTCGCAGCTGCACTAGCCGTTCTCATTACCGGAGCATCTCAAAGCAAACAACACAGTATGAGTAAACCAGCAAGACAAAGTCTCACCGATTAAATAGAAAAATCAATTTGAAAATCAATCGATGTATCACTTGCTAAAGTGGTTTTATGACACATCGAGAGTGTTAATCATTTCAAAATTCATTATCAATCATCAATTCATACCCTGGAACAAGTTTGATTCTTATGGAATCGCACCATCATTTCTTTCCAGTTGTCACAAGTTTGATTCGTATAGAATCGCACAAGTCACCTACCATGAGCTTGTTTGATGTTGACTCAAGTAGGATTTCCATCTTTACTGTGAATTATATCACTTGGATGTTCTGGCAAAATCAAAAGGATAATGCATAGGACTCTTAGTGTATTTCTCGTTGTTCACATTGTGTGAGATAACAAGCATAATTTTGACAAGTGTCCTAATGAGATTTATGAATGATCTCTTTTAGCTCTAGACTCAATAGTGCACTTTGATTTTAATGATCGGAAGCTGGAGCGGACTGCCACCTTTTCAATATCAACTAACTCGGATTAAGAAAGTTAATAGAAATGCGTGTAATCTCCGTGAGAAATGAAACAAGAGTCTATTGAGAGACCTTGAGTAGATAGGGAGGGTTGTGCTTAGCGTTACTGGGTCCATGACAGTCTTTAATGTCAGACAACACCTTATTGTTTTCGACAGTTTATGTATTGACCTGGTTTCTGCCTAAGTGTATAGAGGGCTTCTTTCTTTACACCCTTTATCATTACATTTCTTTTTCATTCTTCAACCCCTTCAGCGCTTACCGAGACTTCATAACTAACACCTTGTTGGGTTTATTCCAGTGCTAGCTCCATCTCAGTCGGCACTTTTCCTGATTCTTACTTTTTCTCCTTTTGTATCATACCTAAGGACTTCTACACTAACTAGTGGATATCCCTGGGTAGATCCCTCTGGTTCTGGCTGGATCATGGGATTTGAGTACCTAAGCCTAACCGCCTTATAACTCCATAAATTTAAGTACATGGTCGGTCTTTTGGGTATTTCATCACAATCCTTCCAAAATCATTGAAAAATTTCAATCAAAGTGTTTGATATAAATATCAAAAGATGTGCATCGTAATCGTAGTACATGCTAAGTGTGGAGTGCATTAAGTCCATTTTATATGATCACATTTCAATAAAAATTAGGTTTAGTTTAATCATATTTTCTCCCCTTTATCCAAAATGTTAATCCCTTGATATTTTGGATATCAATTGATTAAACGTACGAGGATAAAATGTTACATAATATCGAACAGGAACATTTTAATGCTCCCACTTAATTTTTGAGGGTTTATAAGACAGTGCCGAGTATAATAATTTGAAATTTTTTGAATTTACTAAGAAATTCTTGAAAATTTTATACTCGAGCACTCTTTAATGTCACCTTAATATCTATACTACATATATACAAATTTCACAAGTTAATTATTATGTACAAGGTTTGACTTGATTATGATGAGGACATCATATGGTCCTTTGCAGCAGTCGCAAGTCACCCTCGTACGGTGTCCTACCAAGAAATTTTCCAAGCTTCTTATTATCCTCCTTGACTTGAATTGTTTGTCGATCGCCTGGATCATAGCTTTTGCTCGTTCCCTATCATTTTGTCTCCATATTGACTTTGGTAGATATTCCATCCTAATCCCTTTCAGACGATCATTAAGAGAAGTTCGAACATCATCGAGTGTACCGTCACTAAACTTGTAGAGTTCATCAATACGCATCAATTTGTTCTTCTTGTCTTTGTTCTGATAGATGAATCCTCTGGGATTGGAATATGCTGTATAGGCATCCATGCATTTGAGATTAGATATGTACGTATCTAGCTTTGTGATGTTGAGATTCTTTTAGTAACTTTCGACACCTAACTGAAGATCTTCAACACGCCTTTGGATGACGATACTTCTTGTAAACATTCTCAGAGAGACACCAAAAGCGAGACGATCTTCAACATTAAGATTTATCAGCTTGCCTTAAACAAGAAGAATCAGCATGTCTTCGATATCTTGAAGGCGAAGCCATTTGAAGTCTCCTTCCTTGAATGTATATAGCTTGTCATCATCTCTACGAATGGTAATCCAATCTAAATGTTTATAGCCACGCCATTCGACAATTTGAAGCTTTGTGAAAGCAATGATTCTACGTTTAGAGTAGACATCACGAGCAGATTCCTTGTTAACAGCAAATCCATAGAATTGTTGACGTTTGCGTCCCCAATGAGAGATTCCCCATAGTGCATACTTGTCATAGTTGACCGACACTTCACTCCAGATTGTGTTGGGGACCAAATCTTTAATCCATTTGATATGACCATAATCTGCGACCTTGGTCTTTGTGATTGAAGTTGCATAAGTACGGCTAGAGACACCACCAGATAGATACACAATGTCGTTGTTGATGAAGTGATCAAATGGAATGACTTGACGACAGTGAGAGTTAGGTATCAATGGTAGTGGCTTTCGCAGATCATGAGGATATTGCTGACCTTTAGGGTTGTGCCAATCTAGTTAATCCATGGTTGCCTTGTAGACTTCTTCAAAGAAGTATTATAGCTTAACCAAACTTTTACATGTACCTTTCATCAGCTCAAATGTTGGACCGGCTAATAATTCAGGTGTTAGAGTATCAATTTTGAGCCGATTCATCATAAATCCTGAGAAGTCCAGTGGAGTATCCATAAGCTCATCAAATGATTCACGAGGGCCTTCTTCCTGAGCCAAATTGCTTAACCAAGGTTGTATCGGTCCATGAACAGCAGGTAAAGTCTTGTTCCAATCACGATCAGGAGTAGGAGGCTTGACTGGTTTTTGAAACCAATCAGGATGCTGAGATGTCTCTTCATCAGATTGTTCTTCAGTAGCACCTATATCAAACTCCTGATGTGCGGGTTCTTCTAAATCCTTGTCTTCGCCAGCAGACTTTTTTTGTAATTTAGACCCATTAGTAGACTTGCCAGTTGTCTTGTTGGTCCATTCTTTTGGAGCACTGGTTGACTCTAGTTCTTTTCTAGCTCGTCTTCTCTTGGACCCCCAGTTTGGTCCAGCGGAGGGTTCTTTGTCTTTATCCTCATCATCTCTACGTCTTTTAAACTAAACAGTATCACCATAAGTATCAAGAATGAGCTTGTCACTTTTGTAAGCTTCAACCAATGCCTTGTAGAGATTCTTTTATTCATTAGATATGAGGATTGACTTATTTCTCTCCATCTTTTGAATGAGAATCTTCTTCAGCTCTAATTCAGATAGGTTGGCAGCTATATCAAGAGATGTCTTGGATTCAGTAGATGAACGAGTCATAACCTCGGCTTCGAGTTGTTCATTTACTGTCTTTTTAATTTTTAGCAAAATCTTGGAGACTTGTGCCTTAACTTGCTGTTTGACTTGGTCCTTGATTATTTTCTTTATGTTGTTATCAAGTGAATTGAGGAAGGCTTCATTTTCGGCTAAAGCTTCATCTCTGAGTTTGTCTGATTGTAACTGAACAGCAGTTTTGACTGCTTCATGCATCTTGTTGGCAAGGTATGCATCAACAATGCTGGGAATGGAAGAAATTGCTTCAGCAAATTGGTTCATTTATTTGAACTCGAAGAAGTCGGTTTCCAAAGTTTTAAGTCTATGGTCAAACCCAAATAAAGAGCCAAAGTTTGTAAGATCTTGTAGGGAGGAGCTTGGAACAGTTGTTGGTGTGGGAACTGGTGTTTGTTGCATATGTGTGATGAGAGGAGTAGGTGGTAGAGGAAGAGTTGTTGCAGACACAAGAGGTGGCTCAACAATAGTGGTGACCGGAACATCTACAAGTGAGGTTGCCTCAGTGTTAAATATTGAGTCAATACCTATATCTGGTCTAGGGTTGAGCATGTTAGAAACGAAGCCAGATGACACAGAAGAACTCTGTTGTTGGCCTTCAGGAATGACTGGAGTAATGATCACATAAGTGCCTTCTGTTACTTGAGTAGTTTGAACATTAGTCGGTTGATCATTCATCATTTCAACATCTCGTCCTTCTAGATTGACGTTCAGATCCTAGTATAATTCATTCCCTTCATCCTCTTCATTGTTTGCTTCTTCATCCATCTCTTCACCCTCAATGTTCACACCTTGAACTTCTTCATCATCAGTAGATTCAACATGTAAAGGTGTTTGAACTCTAGGATCAAAGCTATCTTCTTCATTTACTTCTTCATCTTGCTTTGCTTCATCATCATGAGTTGAAAACTTAGGATGAACGAAGTCATCACCATCATTGTCAGATTCAGTTCATTCATCATCATCGTCATCTTCGTGTTCACTCACATTCTCTTCATCATCATCTTCTTCTTTACTTTACTTCCAAGAGATTTGCTCATCATCAAATTCATAAGTCGGTACATCAGGAACCTCTGGTGTAACACCAGTTCCTTTATGTACACCAAAATTGCTGGGTTGAGAGATGTGAAGTTGTGTTTTACTTCTTTTAATGGCCAGTTTCATTTGTTCAGCCTCAGTCAATGCTATGTCTGAGAGAGTTTCCAATCCAAGAGCTGGTTGCTTTTTCTTTCAGGACTTTGCTACCTTAGTCATTGCTTTTACTCTTTTACCAGAGGAAGGCTTGGGTAATTCTTCAGACTTTGTCCTGGAAGATCGACGTATATATTTTGGTTTTAGTTGCGCCTTTCCAGTAGCAAGATCATGGTAAGTCTTGTACACTTCAGATTCTTTCATTGCTGGATTAGTTAGATAGTCTGGAAGAATGGCACCATATCTTTGAACAACTTCATGCTGAGGAATGAATCTCATAGTTGTGAGAATAGGATCATCATTAGCCATGTGTCAGTCTACCTTGTTTCTTCTTGGAATTGATTGGTCTTGTGACATGAAGTAATTGATGATAACTTTTGTGAATCTTGGGTAAAACATGTATTTGTTCTTTCTTGACTCCTTGTTTTCAATATGAAAAACTAGGTCTTCCTAAAGAATGTAAACATAGTCAACTTTCTCCTGGTGATACAATCCCCAAAGTATTTGAGCCCTAGAAAGACGAAGTGTGTCAATTCTGGTTGCTTTACCACTGAGACACTTGTTGATGATGGTTCCAAATGTTCTCCAAGGTTGAGGTAATGTATCAACTTTGACATCAAAGAGTAATTTGATGTTGCCAGGGTAGCCGAGTTCTCTAATGAAGGTTAGTATTTCCTCTTCAAATGGAGCATCTACAAACTTTTGTCCAGGAAGTTTTGGACAAATCAAAAGCATGTTTCTGAAAGTTTCCATATTAAAGGAATAGCTCTTGTTGTTCATCTTGAATCTTATGTGATGATTTTGATAGGTAACTGTAGCCCAGAACTCCTGCATGTAGACGACAGGGACACTTGCTGTGATCAAGAAGGCTGGATAAAAAGGAGTGAGAGTGAGAACATCAAAAGAAACTTGAAAGGTGGGTTCCTTGAGCTTGAATGTGGTGCTCAATCTGTAGTTGCAACTGCCAATCGTAAGACATTGTTCCCTTGGAACAAGAGCATCATCCAAAGCTTGTTGTTGTTCTTTAGTCATACTCATGATTCTGCTAAGAAAGAGTCGATACAGTTTATATATAACCAAGTTTATACAATCACTATATATAGAGACCCTGAATTGGCTCTTATTGCAAATAAAACAGTTAGAAGGATAACCATTGAAAGAGTGAACTTAAATTGGCTTAGTTGTAGTAATCTAATTTTAACTTCATTAGATTTCAAAGATAATCAATTTTAAATTTGCTACCTAACACAAGTTTTAAGTCATCTTTTGGTTAGAATCTACGTGTTTATGATAATTATCCTTTTTGAATTCATTAAGTATGATTGAATCTGGATTTAAGTGAAAACTGTGAATTCGTGTCCTACATCACATTGCTAATTCGATTACTGAAGGCACACTATGAATTCGTGTCCTAGATCACATTGCAAATTCTAACTGTGAAGGCTTATTGCGAATTCAGGCCTTAAAGGATATTGCTAATTCGGACACCATAGGCTTTATTGCGAATTCGTATGCTAAAGACTATCTGCAAATTCGTGTTCTTCATGAGACTGCAAATTCGAAGAGCATGTAAGCTGCGAATTCGTGGACTACTGAGTCCTGCAAATTTGTAAATAACTAAACTTGCAAATTCGAAGAGTTCTAAAAAAAATTGAATTTGAATTCTAATATTTCATGTGACTTTCCCTTTCATCAATCATTCATTTAACCAACAAAGTTAACAAGAACTTTTACTCAATCATATAGGCACAGATTTAGCACACATGTTACACATAAACATACTTTTCACAAAATTCATGAGTTCCCAAGAAATAATCACCTCATTTATGTAATTTGCAGCATACACACATTCATTTATAATCTTAACACTTATCCTTAACAAAACCCACAAGCATTTTAGTCGAAAAGTTCAAGAACGCACAATTCGTCATTAATAATCAATCAAAATAAACTCATATGATATCCATATTAAAAACTGTTACAAATGTGTCATTATCACCCATTTATGAACAAAACTCCTCAATTAATTTACGTTTTTATTCATTTTTAATTTTTGATGAACCCTAATTTGATTATTAGGGATTTCAAAATTAAATCTTTGTAAAAATGTAATTCTTACGAGATGTAAGTTTATTGGGGTGTAAGGATCATTGTTTCAATTATACCTTAATCACGATTTGGTCTGGATTACGAGATGAAGGTTGTGGTGATCGTGAGATGGTGAAGAACAAGTATGTGTGGGAAACGGTTCAAGGGTAGGTGGGTGTTAATAAACTATTTTTGTTTTGTGACACTTTCGCCCCCTAAACTTTCATATATTTAGCATTTTTGATATTAAGTTGTATAAGCATAAACAAGTTAGCATAGTGGCACATTTAGTCCCTATAGGTTTAACTAATATACCTAACAACTTAATCATGCACATATTCTCACTTAAGGAATAAACAAATAACATGAAAGGCACACATAAACTAAATTTAATTAACTTTTCCAAAGAATGATATTCCGTTATTGTTTAAAACCTTTATCCCTTTTACCAAATGACCTTTTGAAGAAGATTTTTGGCATTTTCTCCCCCTCAAACAATGACCCATTTTCTATTTAAAGAGTTGTACTCATTGTTTGAGAAGTCGAATGTCGTTAAAAAACTTTTTCTGATAAAGCAATGTGAAAAACAAACACCAATTGTAAATAAGATTTCTCTTATTGACACACATAAGCGCACTGACATGTACACTCATAGAATGTAAGAAGCACGGGTTGTGATGCAAAGTAATCACAAGCCTTTGCATGGTCATAAAGTAGACCATGCCCGAGAATAAATTCCCGTTATGAGGTTAAGTTTTCTTTTTGAAATACTTGCCTTTAAGATGAAGACCGGGTTGCTATCTGAAATAATAGCAAGCCATTTGGCATGTTTTGAAAACATTTGTAACTTCTGCTCGAACTTCATTTACGGCCTCGTATCATTATTGAATGACATTTCTAAGACCGTAAATGTTATTGATTTTCAGAATACATGCCATTATTACCTCTTTTTATATTTTTCCATTTTTTTAATTTTTTTCTTTGGTTTTATGAATTTTATATTTTTGTATTTTGTTTTTATAAAAATTTGAAAAATGAAAAATCTTTTTGGTTTTTATGGTTTTAATATATATACATACGATACAGGATATTTGAATAGGTACCATCACTATTCATCAACTTCATCTGCCAATTGTTTGAGAGTCTCCTGCGTAAAACTCCGCATTCCTAACTTGTTGATAAGAAATTCAATTCTTTCTATTGCAAGGGATTTTGTGAAGATGTCCGTCAGTTGATACTCCGTATTGACAAAGTAAAGTTCAATCACCCCATTCTCAACATGCTCCTTGATAAAGTGAAATCTGATGTCTATATACTTCGACCTGGAATGTTGAACATTGTTGCAGCTTAAGGCAATAGGGCTTTTATTATCACAGTACATTGGAATTTTATTGAATACAAGGCCATAGTCGGTAAGCTGTGATCTCATCCAAAGAATTTGAGCACAACATCCCGACATAGCAATATATTCAGGTTCCGTACTGGATATCACAACACTTTTCTGCCTTTTTGATGACCAGCTAACAAGTCTATCTCCTAGAAACTGCAAACTACCTGATGTTCTACGGCATGTATCTTAACAACCAGCATGATCCGCATCTGCAAATGTTGTTAGTATAATTGAAGAATCCTTCGGATACCATAGTCCTCGATTGACGGTTCCTCTTAGGTACCGAAAGATCCTTTTGACTGCATGTAAGTGCTTTTCGGTAGGCCGAGCCTGATACCGGGCACACATGTATATAGCAAATTGTAGGTCAGGTCTACTGGCTTTGAGATAAAGGAGGGTGCCAATCATACCACGATAGTGTGATGGATCAACGACTTTCCCTTCTTTATCCTCATCTAGTTTAGATTTCTCCACCATGGGAGTATCTACTGGTTCACAAGAATCAAAACCGTATTTCTTTAAAGATTCAAGGGCGTATTTTGACTGGTTAATAAAGATGCCTCTGGGATTTTGAAAAATCTATAATCCTAAAAAAAATGAGATTTTTCCCATCATTGAAATCTTAAATTTAGAACACATGATTTTAGCAAATAGGTCACAAAGTTCATGTGTAGATGCAGCAAAGATAATATCATCGATATATACTTGTACCAGATATACAAAATGTTTTGCGACAAAATCTTTATTGCATGGTATCCCTATCAAAACACCCTAATGTACTTCTCTTGTCACTCTTGCTACTGTCCACTGAAAAAAATTGACTTTAAACGTCATCATAATGTTGGTGAATTCATAGGTTTGATAAATCATATATTGTAGGACCATAAGATTTCCCAAGTGTATGATAATGCAACAGATGCAGACATCATATAAATGTAATTACGTTGCTCTAAGCTCATGACACTGAAGCTTGACGTGTATGAATACCAAATTAATGGCCTACATTGCCCGTGGTGATGTTCTAACCCGCAACATCCTATATTCGACATGGTATATGTTCGTTTGTCCAGTGATAGCTAATCACCCGAACGGGGTTGTCAAACCCAATAGATCTATTAATAACATTCGCGCTCACATCCCGAATTGACAGTTCATGTTAATGGGCTCTGATTTTGGGTTATCGCTACTTAGGCAACACGTAATCATAACATGAAACTTAACCACTTGTGTCCAATTGTAAAGCATTGCATGTTTTTCACCCCAAAAACTTTGTAAAACAAAAGCATGTAAAACGTGGGGCTATGAACTCACCTTGAGTTCTGATAATCCAAATATCGCAGATAATGCGTCACGTAAAAGATCGAATGCAACCTAAATTATCATAGGTCGTATAAGTACCGAGTACTTTAATTGATAACATTGAATATAATCCTATAGTTGTTACATCGTACTATCGTTCGGGCTATCATAATTAAAGAGGTCATGACATGACGTACGAGGAGTTAGGACACTTTAAATCGTAAATCCAACAACTCGTCGATACGCCATCCGAAGAGGCCTCATTATGAAACTCCCTAGTAATATAGTACTTCGGTAACCACATAATATTCTATATAGCTCAATCACCAACTAATGGTTTTGGTAAAATTGTGTTTAATAAGTAAAAACGTTTATAATTACCGTTTTAGCAAAACTGGCGTAACTTTCGCGTTTTAAGCCCGATTCCCGCGTTTCTTATGCCCATCTTTTCGTATCAAGACGAGTTATCATAAATTGACATTTTCGAATTTCGGACCTACTGGTGAACAGTAAAAATTACTGTTCACATCAGACCTTATATAATTTTGATCGATTTAATGTTGTATAAAACCCGTAAACGTCGTATTTTGCGTTATAGCTCCGTTTTTAGTGATTCTATCGAGGACTTTCTGTAATTGATAGTTCAATATATTTATGGAGTTTACAAAATTATAGCTTTCTGTCTTGAATAGTACTTTTATAAAAAATAGTTTTATAAAGTATTAATTGTTCGTAAAACTCGCGAAAATTCATAACTCGATTCGTTATAATTGAAAATTTACGATTCTTATCATTTTGGAATCCTAAAAATATGTATTATTGTTAAAATTGCTACACTTGCTGTTTTATAATTTTTATAAAAAAAAAAAAAAATCTATTTTTTCATAAATATTTCTTTACAACTTCGTTTTATTATCGTATAACTCGTTTTTAAGTAACTTTTTCGGTATTAATCGTTTTTAACAAGTTTCTTACATTTTCGGAATCGTCGTGACATGTATTATCTTATAAAAAATATAAAATGGATATGTTAAATTTCGTGAATTTCTGGACAGAATGTTCTGTGATAGTTTGTTAAGTCAAAATTAAGTCTGTTTCCAATGTTTTTCCATCTTATGACTTTTTACCATCAACTTCTTTTATTTTTATCTTTTCATTATATTACATGTATATTAGTCCATAGTCCTTTTATTGTACCTTTGTCAATATTACAAGTCTTTTATCTTACATAGTCAACAATTAACTTTTATTAAATATCCATAAATCACTAGTTTTGTCCTTAAATCATATTTATACATAACCAAGTTGTGTACAAGTGTATTTCTTTCAAGATACACTTTATTTTAGTGTTCAAGTAACCTTTAATATGAGTCCCTTAATTGAATATTTACATTTCTTATGTATTTCTTTATCTTGAAAATTATTATGACAACTATAAAAACCATATTAACCAATAATCATTTTCATGTTTAACCAAGAGTGTAAATCACTTGTGTGACCATTTTAACATGATGTCATTAACATCATAAGATATATAAAAGTGTACATTATGATGACAACAAATAAAAACTTCTTTTTACATGTTAATAATTCTAAATGGTGATTTAAGCTAAATAGAATAACCATATGCATAAAAATGAAAATTATAAGAACATAAAGAGTTCAAGTAGACCTTATGAGATATGATGATGATGATAAACAAGTGCTAAACCCTTGTTTAGCCACAAAATCCAAGCTTACACAAGGAAACCCTAGCTTTCCTTAATAGAAACCCTAACTTCCTTTTACTTGATTATTACTTGAAAAAGGTTAGCCAATGCTTGGGATCACCTTAGAATACCTTAGAATGGATGTGTATAAGTGTGTATGGGTTGTATAAAAATTGCTATGGATTTGGTTTGGTTGTTGCTTAATGCCGTAGCATATAGAGAGAGCAAGGGAGGTATTTTTGTTTGATTTTTGGTCAAGTGTTTATGTGTATGAGTTCTCTTACTAGCAATGCATGTATATAACACTTTCAAAGGGCAAGAGTCAAGGAAACATTCAAAGGGACATGGTATGGTCTTAGGGATGGTCATGGTCATGGTCATTAGTCAAAGAAAACAAGGTATGGTGGTATTAAAGAGCAAGTGAAGTTCATTGACCAAATGGAAGAGTTTTATATATGTAACTTTGTATAAATGGCCAAAATTTTGGCATACAAAAGATATAGATGATATATTTTGTAATTTTTGTGTATTGGGTATAAAAGTGGGTATTTGGGTATTTGTGGAAACGTTAATAAATTAACGTGCTTCCGGTTACGCTTAAACGTACATTTATCGATCAACGTATTTAACTTACGTAACCAACAAAATAAATGAATGACGACCATAATTGTCATTAAAATAATTATATAACACATGATTGATGTAAACGCTTGATGGTTTGATGCCCGTTTACATTAAACAATAATATTTGGCGTACGCGATTTAACCTATCGCTTGTGATTTATAGTAAACACGTACATTACAAAAGGTACATTACAGATCTATCAACGTCATCAATGACTTGAAAACACAGGGTGTTATAGACTTCCCTCGTTAAACGAGCCTTGTCCTCAAGGCTCACAATGCAGCACTTGACGACGGTGTGGTCTTGGTGAAGAGGTGTGGATATTTCTTCTTGAATTGGTCTTCACGTTCCCACGTGAACTCGGGACCTCTCTTGGAGTTCCATCTAACTTTGACCAATGGGATCCGACTTCGCTTCAACCGTTTAACTTCACGGCCCACTATTTCTACCGGTTCTTCAACAAAATGAAGTTTGTCATCCAAATTAAGTCCATCCAACGGAACGGCTAATGGTTCGTCGGCATGACACTTTTTCAGATTAGATACATGAAATGTATTATGAACTCTGCTCAATTCTTCTGGAAGTTCAAGCTTGTAAGCAACTTCTCCAACCCTTTCCATCACCTTAAAAGGTCCAACATACCTAGGGTTCAACTTCCCCCGTTTGCCAAAACGCACGACCCCTTTCCAAGGCGAAACTTTAAGCATAACTTTATCCCCGACTTGGAATTCCATTGGTTTACGCTTCAAGTCAGCGTAACTCTTCTGTCGATCACGAGCGGCTTGCATCCTTTGCTTGATCTGGATGATTTTCTCAGTGGTCTCTTGAATTAGTTCTGGACCGAGTATTTGAGCTTCTCCAACTTCAGTCCAACAAACAGGTGAACGACACTTCCGACCATAAAGTGCTTCGAATGGTGCGGCCTTGATGCTAGCGTGATAGCTATTGTTATATGAGAACTCGACCAATGGCAAATGGTTAACCCAACCCTTTCCAAAGTCGATTGCACAAGCACGCAGCATATCCTCGAGAGTTTGAATGGTCCTCTCGCTTTGCCCGTCTGTTTGTGGATGGTACGCAGTACTCATATCCAAATTTGTACCCAAAGCGTTCTGAAGTGACCTCCAGAAATTGGATGCGAATCTCGGGTCACGATCGCAAATGATTGAGACGGGTATCCCATGCCTCGTGACCACCTCCTTTAGGTACAATCTTGCAAGTTTATCCAAAGGATCGGTCTCTCTCATTGGTGTGAAGATCGCAGACTTAGTGAGTCGGTCAACGATCACCCAAATTGTGTCATAGCCTTGAGATGTCTTAGGAAGCTTCGTGACAAAATCCATAGTGATGTTGTCCCACTTCCATTCGGGTATCTTAGGTTGTACCAACAATCCTGATGGCCTTTGATGTTCGGCCTTGACCTTAGCACAGGTCAAACACTTGTTAACATAAGTGGCTATGTCGGCTTTCATGTTGGGCCACCAATATAGCTTCTTCATGTCTTGGTACATTTTGTCGGAACCCGGATGAATAGAGTATTTTGATTTGTGGGATTCGTGCATGATCACAGTCCGCAAATCGCCATAACAAGGTAACCAACTTCTGCCATTGAGGCACAGGGTTCCATCCGCACGTGGTTCCAACTTTTGTTCTCTAATTGCTTCTGGAAATTTAGCATTTTCAATCAACATTCCCCCAACGTCTTCACTCTTAATGTTCTCTGGTTTTCGCGCTTCGGTCTGAGCATTTAAGATCTGTTTGGGAAGATCCAAGCTAATAGTCATAACCAAGGCTCGAACTCTTAACGGTGGTTCTCGTTCTTTCCTGCTCAAAGCATCAGCAACGACATTTGCTTTCCCCGGGTGATAACGAATATCGCAATCGTAATCACTTAGCAACTCTAACCATCGGCGTTGCCTCATGTTCAACTCTTTTTGATCTAAAATGTGTTGCAAACTCTTGTGATCGGTGAACACCGTACACTTAGTTCCATATAAATAATGTCTCCAGATCTTGAGAGCGAACACCACTGCTCCAAGTTCCAAATCATGAGTTGTATAGTTCTTCTCATGAATTTTTAACTGGCGTGATGCATAAGAAATCACCTTTTCTCTTTGCATCAACACAGCGCCCAAACCTTTCTTTGAAGCGTCACAATATGCGATGAAATCTTCGCTTCCTTCAGGTAATGCAAGGATTGGTGCACTGCACAACTTTTGCTTCAACAGTTGAAAAGCTGCTTCTTGTTTATCGCCCCACTCAAACTTGACCTTCTTTTGAGTAAGCTTAGTCATTGGTTTGGCGATCTTTGAAAACCCTTCAATGAATCTTCGGTAATACCCAGCAAGACCTAAAAATTGACGAATCTCCGTTGGTGACTTAGGAGATGTCCAATCTTTAATGGATTCAATCTTGGCTGGATCCACATGAATTCCTTCACTATCGATCACGTGACCGAGGAACTGTACCTTAGGAATCCAAAATTCACATTTGGAAAACTTGGCATACAACTCTTCCTTCTTAAGCAATTCTAAGATTTGCTTAAGGTGTTCTTTATGTTCTTTCTTGTTCTTCGAATAAATCAGAATATCATCAATAAAGACAATCACGAATTTATCCAGATATGGTTTGCATACCCGATTCATAAGGTCCATGAATACGGCAGGTGCGTTTGTCAAACCAAACGGCATAACTTGAAATTCGTAATGGCCATAACGAGTTCTGAAGGCAGTCTTCGGAATGTCTTCTTCTCGAACCCTCAATTGGTGATATCCTGACCTTAGGTCGATTTTCGAGTAGACACTCGACCCTTGGAGCTGATCAAATAAATCATCAATTCTTGGGAGCGGATAACGGTTCTTCACCGTTAGTTTATTCAATTCCCGGTAATCGATGCACATCCGGAATGATCCGTCTTTCTTCTTGACAAACAAGACCGGAGCTCCCCAGGGTGAGGAACTGGGTCTTATAAAGCCTTTGTCGGATAGCTCTTTTAGTTGCTCAGATAATTCTTTCATTTCGGAAGGCGCCAATCGATAAGGTGCCCGTGCCACAGGTGCAGCACCAGGTACCAAATCAATTTGAAACTCCACTTGTCGAGTCGGAGGAAGACCCGGCAAGTCCTCAGGAAATACTTCAGGAAAGTCTTGAACAATATTGTACGTTCCTCAAGTCGCTTCTCCTTTCGACTTGTTTCACTTCTTTTGCAGTGATATGTGCCAGAAAGATAGGAAACCCTTTTTCCATGTACTTCTGCGCTTTAGTGCACGAAATGATGTTTAATCGTGTCACATTTCCCTGAGTACTTCCGTCACCGTGTAGGATTTATGGTTTTATTTCTCCAGGGAATTGACGAACAATCTTCTCAGCACACACAATGACCGCTTGGTATTTCGCCAACCAATCCATACCGATTATAGCGTCAAAACTACCAAGTTCTACAGGCATTAAGTCTACGTGGAATTTGTGGTTTAGGAAGTTTAATGTGCAACCCTTAAGTATAGTGTTTAACCCGATTATCCTCCCGTCAGCTAGTTCAACATCATAATAATGATCTAGGGTAGATGGCGTGATGTCAATTTGGGAGCTAAATGCAGTAGACACAAACTTCGATCGGCACCGTAGCAAACAAAGATATAAGCATAGCGGTTGTTTAGAAGGAACGTACCAGCAACGACGTTGTCTGGATTTGCCCCGCATTTCCTACCTCATACAACCTTCGTAGGCCCTGTCATTTCCAGCTTGATTACCACGGTTGCCTTTGTTGTTTTTCAGCCTTGGACAATCCTTCTGGAAGTGTCCCTGAACTCCGCACTCAAAACAAGTAAGTTTCTGACCCGATCCGGTGCCCTTCTGGTTGTTAGTGTTGTTGGCATTTCCTGCACTCGTACAGTCACGGGCGATGTGACCATATTTGTTGCATTTATAGCACTTTGGAGCACACGGACCGTCATGGTGGTAATTGCACTTTGAGCATAGGGGTCTAGATCCCCCATATGGTTTCTTATCACCCGATCCAGCAGTGTATGCCCTGCCGGTGTTTTGCCTCTTGTTTTGTTGTTGTTGTTGATCATGATTGTTTCGGGAAGTGTTTTCAAACTTCCTCTTGTTTTTAGCTTGTCTTTCTGCCATGGTACTGACTCTCTTGTCCATCAGTTCAGTGGCCATCTCGATAGCCTCTTGCATGGTCTTTGGCTTTGAAGCTACGATGTTTCCATGGATCATGTCGGGCAATCCCCCGACATACCTTTCAATTTTGTCTGACTCCTCTGGGAACATCCTCACACAGAGAAGTGCTAGTTCTTGAAAACGTTGGTTGTACTTGACCACATCCGTACCTATCACTTTCAAGTTCCATAATTCAACCTCAAGCTTCTTCATTTCATTTCGTGGACAATATTTGTCGGTCATCTTCTTCCTTAGATCGACCCAAGTCATTGAATAGGCAACATCATGGAGTAACAGTATAACCTGGGATTTCCACCATGTTAGAAAGCACTTGCAAAAGGAGAATACAAGTAGAGAACTTGACCTTTTTTTTTTTTTTTTTTTTTTTGGTTCTCCACCGAGCAGTTGCTTATTCGGAAGACAGTCTCCATTCTTTCAAACCATTGGGTTAACTCAACCACTCCCTCGGTGCCCTTGAAATACAGAGGTTTGCACTTCATGAAATCCTGGTAAGTGCACTCTCGAGCAACGCGTTCAGATCCCCTGACACCCGTTCCCGAAGAATGGCTATCGGTGCCATTCCTAGTTGCGTCACGTGCGGCCAGAGCGGCACTGACACCTTGATCAATCATAGCTTGGAGTTGGGCATTTGTGACCGTAGTGGTTGTGAGTTGCTGGTTTGGGGCTGGTGTTGTTGTTGTGGCCCGTGTTGTCCTTGTGGCTCTTTTTGGTGCCATTTTCTTCAATCACAAGAAAATACAATACCCGTTAGATTTCAATACAATCATAACGTGACATAACATATCCATGATAAATAAAGTGAGATCACATCACACAGTGAAACATATAACCAACACAAGATCGACATAACATTAATACATACATTCCATATATAACCTTGGAAATATACATGATCTGTTTGTACAAAATGATTCCTATCGATAGTTACAAAATGAAAAATCAACTAGAGCCTACTAGCCGGGAGTTACCGGAATACTTAGTAGGATATTAACAGGTAAGCTGAATCAGAATACAAAAGACTCTATACAGGATACGCTAACCAAAACAAAAGGATCTATTACCGCCTGCTTGCTGGGAGTAACCAATAAAACTTAACAGACTGGCATAGTACATCAATCATAATGAAAGGTCTAGAACTGCTTCCATGGTCCTCCATGTGTCCAGCCGCTCCAGCCTCAGGGCCTGGGTAGCATTGATATACTGATAGCAAGATTCATCTGCAGCTCTGACGCTGCCCACTTCGTGGCGACGCGCATCAGTCTCTAATACTGTAACTCGTGCCTCTAATGCCCTGCAGTGAGCTTCAGACCTAGCCAAGTCCTGACGAGTCTGAATACTCTCTTGCTCGTAAGCAAGTCTCTCTCTCCTCAATACCTCAATCTCAGCTCTCACAGCTGCACGATCCGTCTGGGCATCGTGATGTCGTGTGTAAAACTCAGAACTCTCTCTACTGCGAACATACTACCTGGTAACTGACCCTCATGGGTTGACCACTCTAGTGCGGTATAATCCTCTCTCAGTATTAGGAGTCTAGTCTATTTAGAGGGTCCTGGCTGTCTCGCAGCAGAGCAGCAGAACTCTCTCCAATCTCACACCCGGTCTGGGAGTAGTGAGTAGTAGTCTCTTCCGAGGTGGCGTGTCAGCCTCGGGAATATCAGCTCTGCAGCTTAGTTGATGGTGCTGGTATGGTACAATGGTGGGTCTCTGTTGGGTTTGGGTAGTGAATGATAGAAGGCTGATGCTTTATCTCTCATCTCAAACCTCGAGTGCTAGGACTAAGAGGTGAATCGTGGAGCTAGAAAGGATGGTGGTAGTAGGAATGTAGGTGCCTGCGGCCTAAGCTGGCGCTAAGTCCGCAGGTTGCTCAGGCTCCGGAATGTTACATGGTACATGATCCTCCAGCTCCAAGGGAATCAGGTAATACTCTGGAGAATGTGGTGCCTGCTCCGAAAAACTGTCGGGCAGCCTCCTCGAACGGATCCTCGATGGAATACTCAAGATCGTGCCTCAGAGTGAACAGGAAGTATAGGTAACGCGGAATCAGTGACATGATACTGTGACAGAAGAAAAGGCTTATATGAGTATATTTTATAAGACTCTTATTAATTACATTTATAATCATAACATGTATTTTCAATACGAATGCATCTTGTCCAACTAACTAATGAAACAAGCATGTGTATGATGAATGTATTGCTCCTATGTATGTCACGTGAACAACCTTGTTATAAAAACAACTTTTGAAACGGATATAGTCCACAAAAACATTGACCTGGTTCTCTATAACCTTGGCTCTTGATACCTATCTGTAACATCCCCAATGGGTGCAGCGGAATATGGGTCCGGGGGTGTTACTTCTCTGGATCAATACACAATATATATATAGAACGTCATATCATTCGTTTGCGAAAATGG
This sequence comes from Tanacetum coccineum, assembly GCA_026074375.1. Taxonomy (NCBI): domain Eukaryota; kingdom Viridiplantae; phylum Streptophyta; class Magnoliopsida; order Asterales; family Asteraceae; genus Tanacetum; species Tanacetum coccineum. Next base: position 74,464 of record BQNB010003349.1, read on the forward strand.
ATACATTGGATTTAACAAAGTAATTGTTACATAAGCCCGAAGCTTAACTTGTTCACTTGTTCAAAATACAAAGATTTTCAGCCCATATCAGATATACAAAATGAAATGCGACAATATCTTTAATGCATGACATCCATTCAAAAAACCACCATGTATCCATCGCACACTCGTGCTTATTGATCCCTGAATAACAATTGCTTTAAACGTCAACAATAATGTTGGTGAATTCTTGTTTGATAAATCATATATTGTTGGACCAAAGATCTTACCAAGTGTATGATAGTGCAACAAAATGCAGATATCATATAAATGTATTACGTTGCTCTAAGCTCATGACACTGAGCTTGACATGTATGGATCGCCAGAAATCTAATGGCCGTTTGGGCCCGTGGTGTTGTTCAACCGAACATCCTATCATTCGACATGGATCTTTCGTTTCGCTAGTGATAGCTAATCACCCTACGGGGTTGTCAATCCCAATTAGATCTATTATAACACTTGCGACTCGTAATTAACAGTTCATGATATGGGGCTCAGATTGGGTTATCGCTAACTTAGGCACATGTAATGGTAATATAAAACTTAACCACTTGTGTCAGTTGTAAAACATTGCAGTTTTTACCCAAAAACTTTGTAAAAAACTAAAGCATGTAAAAAGTGGGGTATGAATCACATTGAGTTCTGAATAATTTCCAATTATCGAAGATAAAGTGTCAAGTAATAAGATTGTTTGCAACCTAAATTATCATGGTGTATAAGATACCGAGTACTTATATTGATAAAGTTGAACATAAATCCTTAGTTGTTACATCGTACTATCGTTCGGGCTATCATAATTAAAGAGGTCATGACATGACGTTCGAGGAGTTAGGACACTTTAAATCGTAAATCCAACAACTCGTCGATACGCCATCCGAAGAGGCCTCATTATGAAACTCCCTTGTAATATAGTACTTTGATAACCACATAATATTCTATATAGCTCAATCACCAACTAATGGTTTTGGTAAAATTGTGTTTAATAAGTTAAAACGTTTATAATTACCGTTTAGTAAAACTGGCGTAACTTTCGCGTTTTAAACCCGATTCTCGCGTTTCTTATGCCCATCTCTTCGTATCAAGACGAGTCATCATAAATTGACATTTTCGAATTATGGACCTACTGGTGAACAGTAAAAAATTACTGTTCACATCAGACCCTATGTATATTTTTATCGATTTAATTGTCGTAAAACCCGTAAACGTCGTATTTTTTATTTTTTTTTTTTTTTTTTTTTTTCGTTATAGCTCCGTTTTTAACGATTCTTTCGAGGACGTTCTCGTATTTGAAAAGTCTATATTTTTATGAGGTTTACAAAAATATAACTTTCTGTCATGAATAGTAACTTTTATAAAAATAGTTTTATAAAAGTATTAATTGTCGTAAACTCGCGAAATTCATAACTCGTTCGTTATTAATTGAAAAATTACGATTCTTATCATTTTGGAATCCTAAAATATGTATTATTGTACATAAAAATACAACCCTTGCTTGTTATAATTTTTAAAAATGTTTTATAAAAATTCCTTTACGACTCCGTTTATTAACGTATAACTCGTTTTTAACGTAACTTTTTCGTTATTAATCCGTTTCGAACAAGTTTCTTACCTTTTCGGATTCGTGTTGAAATGTTTATTATTCTTAGTATAAGACATTAAACAATAGATATGTTAAATGATCGAACTTTGGACAGAAGATTGGCTTGAGTTTGTTAATCTTTTGATCTTTTCTTTATACTTTATTACTTTTTGTATTTTACCACATGTTCATATATCATATATATTATATATCATCCTTATATTAGTATTAGCTTGTCCATAATAGTCCTCATGTGTCCAAGTCACCCATGTTAACAAATCCATTTAATACATACTTTCATAACCTTAACTTTACTTAAGTACTTTATATTACTAGTTTTGTTCAAATAATCATTTTCTCACGCATAACAAGTGTGTTACCAGTGTATTGTCTTTCCTTGATGGCTTTATTTTAGTGTTCTATCAACATGATTAAGAGTCCATAATCAATATTAACATGTCTTTTGTATTACTTTCTCTTGAAACATATTATGAATTATTATAAACCCTAATTTACCCATAATCATGTTTACACCAAAACAATATGATACAACATTTTCTCATCCGTTTAAAATAATGTAAAGTAATAACACCACATGTATATAAGTGTGTAAAATGATCATTTCAAGTATAAACTTCATTTTCATGAATAAAACCTAAATGGTGATTTAAGCTAAATACAATAATCATGTGCATAAAAATGAAAATTATAAAAACATAAAGAGTTTAAATAGACCTTATGAGGTATGATGATGATGATGATGCTAGTACTAAACCCTTGTTTAGCCACAAAACCAAGCTTGCACTTAAGTAACCCTAGCTTTCCATAATAGATACCCTAACTTCCTTTTTCTTGAGTTATACTTGGAAATGGTGATTCAATGCTTGCAAATGCCTTAGTATATCTTAGAATAGGTGTATATAGAAGTGTATGGGTTGTATAAAAATTGCTATGGATTTGGTTTGGTGCTTGATTCTTGCCGTGGCAATATAGAGAGGAAAAGGAGGTGATTTTGCTTTTTGCTAAGTGTTGTAAACATGTAAGTATTATAACTCTTATGTATAGATTGCAAGTATGGTGCAAGGTATGGTCTAGGAGTCAAAAGTGGTCCAAGGTAAGCTAGGGTATGGTGTGCCATAATGAGTATGGTGTGCCATAATGAGTATGGTGTAGACATGATGAAGTATGGTGTAGACATGATGAAGTATGGTGCATATAAGACCAAATGGATGAGTTTGATATAATACTTGTGTATAATGCAAGAATTTCGGCATATATATTGATGTCATGATGATATATTTTGAGTAAATTTTATGTATTGGGTATAAAAGTGGGTATTTGTTGAAGCGTAGAAAAAGTTTGTGGTTCCGGGAGTGCTAAACGTAATTTATCGCGAAACTTATACACTTTTAGTCTCCGATAAAACTAAATGTACAAAGTTAATAATTATCCTCAAAATTAATTACTATAACCTTGCTTGATGTACACATTTATTTGTTGATGCCCGTTTACATTGAAACGCTCTTTTTTAGCTTACGCGGATTTAAACTATAGCTATGATTTAAAGTAAAACCACGTACATTCAATAAGTACATTGCGGATTTGTTGACGTCGGTTCAATGACTTGAAAAACTGGGGTGTTATAATACTAAGTCCAGTTCGGCAATGGACACAAGCCAAGCCTTCCTTCACCTCCACACTAGTGGTCTGGTGAAATGCATAAAGAGGCCATAACAAGTAGGCTGTTGGGCCTTAACATCTTTAGGGACCACCAATGAAGAAGGAGCCCACTCTCAACTCAGTAATGGTATGTCTGAATTTCCTATAATTGAACCTGTTTAATCAGCTTCTTTCATTTTGCACTCTGAGTCTGCATAAGGACATGATGCTTCAGCAACTTTCACAGCTGAAGCTGATCTCTGGAATTCTGCTCCTAAGGATTCATATCTTACAATAGGTATGGTTGAAGAAATCTCAAAAAATACTCTTTGACTCCATACTTACAGGATCTAATCCAAGTTCTCTTGTAGATAAAACCAAATCTGCTGAAGTTTTCAAGTCAAATAAGTTAAAAATAAATTTACACATGAGAGATATGTAATAATAAGTATGATTTATCATTTAAATATGTTCTAAAAAATTACCGGTTACGCGATAATCGTTTTTATTTGACACTAAAAGTCAAAAAGTCAAGTCAGACCCGAAAAGTCAAAGGGTAAAATAGTCATTTAAAATTCTGAAAATTTCCGGTTGTTACAAAAGACACTTCAGTCCTACAACCTCCATCTCCAAAATTAGTTCAAATTCAAGAGTTAATGACTTGGGTTCACTTACTTCAGTCTCAGAAGGAAGAGCTGGAGAAAGCAAAACTCAAACGTGAAGCAGAAGTTGTCTCAATGAAAACCAAGCCTTCATATCCAGACATTAACCAGCTAACTGAACTTCTGGTAACTTCCTTGAAACCTGAACTATCCAAACTCTTAGCCTCACATGACTTTGCTAGCTGCTTGCCCACTAAACTAAAAAAGCTCCCCTCAAAGATCACTGGATTATCTGAAGAAATTAAAGAGCTAAAGCAACATATTAAAGACATGGAAATCGAGCTGCTTGGGGATCTCATAGAGATACCAACAAAACTGGAGTCATTCACTTCCACTATCTCCAGTCTATCATCCCAGGTAGTTGAACTGAAGAACATTCAATGGAAACCTCCAACAGAGTTTCTTAATTTTCCAAGTCAAATTTCTTTAGTTCAAGAAAAGCTTAAGACTTTGGATTCTCTTCCAAGTCTTTTGCACAAGGTCACTTATACCTTGAACAGGTTTTCCACCATGGTGGACAGTGCATCAGGAGCTACAAGCATGAATGTTCCTTCAGCAGGCCAAGCAACTGCTTTACCTGCTGAGGGGGAAAGGAACACCAAAGATGCTGGTACAAACCTGAAAGATGAATTAATTGATCTTCTGGGCAAAGATGTTATGACACAGTACTACACAAAGAAGCTACTCTTTGATAAATACTTTGACAAGATGCTGAAGAGAAAGAAAAACCCTAAGATCACAAACTGTGAAGTTCTCACAAAGAAAGGCCCTATCATACTAAAAATATATAAGGAAGATGGGTCTGATGAAGTAATCTCAAATCTTAAAGTCAGTGATCTACATTCGGCATAATGGAGAGAAGTACTACAAGCTTATCCAGACAAAAGTGAAAAAGGATGGAAAACCATTTATGATCTGGTAAAGACAAGAGTGGATCAGCTGACTCAAACTGAACAAGAACTCAAGATTGACTTGAACCAACCCCTTAAAGAACAAGATCCTCTGAATGAGCTAATTGACTTAGCTAACAAGGAAAGAAAAAGAACCAATGACTTAAGAGATCATTCCAGGTCAACAAAGAAACACAAGTCATCTAGTTATCAAGTTCAGCAATGAGTTGAGGGTCATTAAACAGCTAAGATAGTAGAATGGAAACCACTTGTAATAACTTTATCTTTTGTAAATGTATTGTAATGAAAGTTAGAATGAAAGGTTATCAGTTTATGTTGTTTAATTTATATCAATTATGTAAGAAGAAGTTGTTTTGCTCACTTACAATGGATTTTAACTTAGGTTATTTGTATATTCAAATAGGGGGAGATTGTTGGGTTCAATTCTTAAGCCCTTCAGTCTTTCAGTAGAGTTAAACATAAATACACACTAAGGGTTTCTCAAGCTGTGTCTTTCAGCTTGGTCAATAATGCTTCCTTTAGCGTTTGCTTTAGGTCCTCTTAAAAAGATTGGGGTTAGGTATCTCAATCTTCAGTGTATGCAGCGGTACAAGAAAACTAAAGATAGGGACTCTTGGTAAGAGCTTCAGTTCAGCTTGGTCGACAATTCTAAGCTGAACGTTGTCATATCTCTTATCTGAAGTTGATCACTGAAACGTGTTGTTTCACTTCTAGAAGGTTTACCACGAGGAAAAAAGATTAGTTTTATGTCAAAAGGAATAAAGCAATCTCCTTGGGAATTGTTACTTCTAAAGTTGGTATAGAAGTACATCAACTTTCCTTAAAGGACTGTACCTGGTACTATAAAACATGTGTACATTAAATGGTAGCTCAACCACTCATTTAATGCTTGGCATGTATATTCGGTTAACTTTTAAACCCTAATCCCTTTGCCTATAAAAGGAAAGGGATTCCTAGAGTAAATGTTATCTCTTCCAATTAATGTGATACACATTGAAGAGTTCATTTATCTTTCAAAAAACTAAACGGTACTACTGAAGCTGAAGCTTTAGTTTAGTCATAAGTAGTTTGTTTTCTTACTCTCTTAACTTTGGTTAGAGTTTAAGTTCGAATGAGATAACACCCCAATTATCATTCAACCACCCTGCTATTTCACAAGCAAGGTATGTCATAGATTCTTTATTTGATTCTAATAAAGTCCTATACGTTGAAAAGTACTTATGTGTGTTTTAAACTTGTTCTTTATATTCTTCATATATATTTATTTAAAACTCACTTTGTTGCCATGAAATCTGATTAGTTTAACTTGATAAACCTTATATTGGGTTCCAAGGGACCAACAAGAAAGAATTTCATTTCCCCCATTAAGGACATCTCAAATCTACTATGCATTAGTTTTTCAAATCTTTTGGAAAATTTTAGGTTTGTAGACCAGAAAATAATGTCATCGACGTAAATTCACACAAGTAGAATGTCCTCCCCGTATCTTACCTTAAATAGAGTAGGGTGAATGGTACCTTTAGTAAAACCTTTGGACATCGGGAAATTTGAGAGCTCGTCATACTAGGCTCTCAAAGCTTGCTTCAATCCATATAGGGCTTTCCTTTAGCGCTAACTTTTTTCGGATTGATCAGGATCTGCGAAAACCATTGGTTGTGCACTAAAGTTTTCTTCCCTCCTTCATGATGGATCATTAAGAAATGCCATTTTAACGTCTATCTGGTAGATTGGAGATAGATTGTGTGCCAGCGTAAGGCAACGAAAAATATTCTCGACCAGCTTACAATGCGAGCAAATGGACAAGCAAATGATTCATTAAAATCACCACAAATACCCTATTTGCCTGAGCATATCTCTGCACCTTAGCGACTTGTCGTGCCTTTATTGCGAATACTCCAAGTTTCGATTCTTCATTATTTGCGCTCCCGTTCTTCCATAACCACACCCACTTTAAGTGATTTCACGGTCTTCGCCAACCAAAGGGTTTTGTTTGAACCGACCACGCCGTTCATGATCCAGACTTTGTACTAGTCTGTTAAACCTTGATGTAGCTCTTACCTGAATTGCCTCGATCCATGCTGAATCGAGCATTGCTTGTCCTTAATGTTTTCTGTTCAGCAAGAAGTATCTCACGTCCAGTGATAGCGAAAACATACACATTTAGGATCTGTTGCAAAGTTGTCTTCTTGTTTGCACTGTGCTTTAAGGATTTCCTCAAAACTTGAGATAATGGGGGTGATTATTTGTCCATCGTCTTGTTCAGATTGTATGAGGTGGTTGGCTAGTAGAATGTGATGTGTGCGTATTTGAAGGATTCAACATAGCGAGAGGTTACTTGATTCTCTTCAGTACTGGTGTGTACTGAAGAACTTAACTTCATTGGCTCCGTTTCATCTCATGTGCATTGATCCTACTTAGAATTTCTGGGCTTTTTTGTTTATAGGTGTTGTTTCCATCCTCAAGTAGTGACAGTTATAGTATGGAATTCTATAGAGTGATTTTGGTTATGTTGTAGGGAGTGTGAAATATTAGTTGAGGGTTGTGTGTCGTGTTGAGTAGAATTATCAATTGGGTGGAGAAGAAGATTTGTTGACAATTGAAGTACCTGCATTGAAACAATTCATCGTACCCAAAGGATCACGAAAAAAGAAAGATCCAACTCTTGTTTTGTGTGCAGAGTTATTGTATCTGTTTTGTGAAGGATGGAAAAGAAAAACATTCTGTGTTGGGGTTCTGTATTGCAAGGCCAGGGTTGTCATAGTCTGACGCCTTTTGTCGTTGGGAGAGAAACAAGGCTCTGATATTCTTAAATGATGAAGTGTTATTATTCAAAGGATCGTCTCGGTCATTTCTTTGATTTCATCAAACTTAATATGTATGGATTCAACTATCAATCGGGTTCTCTTGTTGTAAACTCGATATCCCTTAGTAGAGTATCCCACCAGAATGCACGGATCCTCTTTTTCTTTCATCTTGTCAAGATTTTCACCATCTCTTGTTAAGTAACAAGTGCAACCAAAGATGTGAAGGTGTCTGATTGAAGGTTTTCTGTCGTTGATGATGTAATATGCAGTTTTCTTATATGTTGGGATTATGATTGATCTGTTTTGAGTATAACATGCGGTTGCAATAGCTTCAACCCAAAAGAACAAAGGATGTTTAGAAGCTGAAAGCATCGTTCGAGCAGCCTTAACCAGAGTACGGTTTTGTCTTTTGACAACGTCGTTCTGTTCAGGTGTTCGAGGAGTAGATGTTTGATGCTCAATTCCTTCTTCTTTGAAATATGCATGAAGTATCTTGTTTAAGAACTTTGTGCCTCTGTCAGTTCGAACAGTAATCACTTAAGCTTGAAGATTGCGTTGAATCATCTTGAGAAAATATTTTAAAACTTCTGGAGTTTCATCCTTGGATCGTAGAAATAGAGTCCAAGTGTATCTGGAATAGACGTCAACAATTACCAGAATGTATTTCTTCCCATTGATTCTTTCAACACGCATAGGACCACATAAGTCCATATGAAGCAAATTTAGTCGTCCTTTAGAACTTGGAACAACCTTTGTCTTGAATGAGCTTCTTTTTGCTTTACTCACTTCATAAGAGGAACATAGTTGATCTTTGACATATTTCAGTTTTGGTAAACCAATCACGATATCCTTCTTTGAAAGCAAGTTGATGTAGTCGAAGTTAAGATGAGAAAGTCTTCGATGCCATAACCATGCTTGAGTTTGTGAGGCTTTAGCCATGAAACAGATTGGAGTTAATGAAGTGGTTTCTTGAAGAGAAATTGTATATAGATCAGATCCACGATTACCAGTGAGTAAATCGTTTCCCTAAAGATCTCTAACAAAACAAGTAGATTTTCGGAAAGCAACCTCCAAATCCACATCACAAAATTGACTAGCCGAGAAGAGATTGTGATTGAGGCCTTCGACGTAATAAACCCTGTTGATTGTGATATTTCCTTGAACCAAATCTCTATAACTCAAGGAATTAGAGCCCCAAAATTGATCACTTGCAAAAAAAACTTGGTACACCATATATTTTTAACAAAATTGCACATCAGCTTTAGATTGCCAGAGATATGCTTTGTGCATCCAGAGTCAACAATGAATAGGATGAGTTGAACAATCTAGCTAATTTTTAGCTTACGCGATTTAAACTTAATTTATGAAATTACAAGCAAACGCGTACAACGCTAAAAATAAATAGTATATTTATCGACGTCGTCAATGACTTGAAAACACAGGGTGTTATAAATGTGCTAATACATGATATACTTATGTGGTGATTGATATGTGATTGAAGAAAGTTTGTAACTATAATCATTTACGGGTTTGCGGATTGTTCGGTGACTAGCAACTTGGGTATTGGACTTTTGACTCAAATGTTCGTGATACACCATCTCATAAAGAATCCCATGCCTTATCCATACCCCTTACTAACCCGAAGCCTAACGTTATAACCCAATAAAAGTCCTCTTTAGATGTGTACACTTGGTGCTTACGCTATGTCGGTGGAGTTTTGTTTCTTGTACAAGCCTATGGTAATAAATTTGGTCACGACTGAGCTATGAGTGTGATTTCTTTTATATACTTCACCACCTAAATAGATGAGTGTTGAGTGAATTGTACTTCGTTCCTTTTTCGTGAGGTGCTTAGAAATGTTTATCAAGCATGAAAACCTTTGGGTATTGTCAAACATCTCAGTTTTTCACCAAAAGCTTAAAACGATGAATCTTATCTCGTACTTGTACTTGGTAGATTTGCATCACATTTTTCTAATCATCCTTGTGCACCATGTGGATTTTATTTTTCTTTTATTTGCTTGAGGGCAAGCAAAGTTTAAGTGTGGGGGAATTTGATAACGCTCAAATTGAGTATGTTTTTAAGGGCGTTATCCGTACTTTTGTATATGTTATTTGGCTATTTATATATGTTTTTGTTACTTAATTGTACCAAAGTGTGTTTCCACGTATATTTGTAGCCAAGTACAAGAAAATCAAGAAAAAAAAGTAAAAACAGAGATTTATGCAAGTACAAAGAACCCCTCATCAAGATCAAGATCGGGAAGCTTTTCATGGGCAAAAGAGTCAACCATACAAGCTTCCAAGTCCTAAGATAGAGCTAAAATGAAGTTTATTGAAGTATAAAGACCCACGACCAAGCACGATTTAAACCGGGAGCTTAAACGCAAAATCAAGCAACATACACATAGGGACAAAGCCCCAGCCGGCCGGATGAGACAACGAGCCGGGCAGCTCGTTTACGTCTGCTGCACCACTTTTGTCTTGAAGCTCCATGAATGATCAAAAAGGATCTAGACTCCATTCCTTAGCATTTTACAACCCTTGAGCCCCAAGAAAACATTAAATACCCCAAGGGCTTGGCACTAGTATAAATAGGACCCTTGGCCATTGTTTTTCATCATCAAATCATCATTCTCTCTTCTAAACATCATCCCAACTTCTCCTCCACCCTTGAGGATGAATTTCCACCATTATATCTATCCAAAAAGACCACACAACCTCTGCCAAATTCAGAAGAAGGCTCAAATACATCAAAGAAGGTGTTACATATCGTTTTTTAGGTTGGTACGAAGCATATAGTCGATTGGAGGCTTAAGGGTTGCTCTAAATCCTTCCATTACCTATTGTAATCATACTTGGGTCATTTACTTTTATGTTTTGAGAATGTTTATGATTGAGATGATTATTATTACTTTAAGTTTTGTTGAATTAATCATGGAGTAATTTTCTTTTACTTGTTTGGAATGATCTAAACATAGATATGGAGTGTTTGGTATTTTGAAATATTTATTTATGGTTTTACTTATGTGTTTGATTTTATTGATACGTGTCTAATTACTTTGTTGGTAAATCATAGCCGGATCTATAGGTCTAAAGGATTTCTTGTTGTGGTTTGTACCAAATATTAGAGCGCGTATATGTTTGGTATTTCATGATTGACAACCATGAATATACAAGTTAATTGGACTCATAAAGATTTAATTAAGAGTATAGGTCGAAAGGACTCTTATGAAAAAATTGATAAAATCATCTTTCTCACAAATGGCTTGTAATGAATCGGTTTATAATAATGATCATAGGTCGAAAGGGTTCGTTAGTCTAAACCGTGGTATATGCAATTCCATGATATGATGTAGGTTCCAAGTTTCACACAAATGATGAACTAGAGAGAGAAAGTAGAGAGAGAAAGTAAAACAAAAAGAAAAGATTAGATTAGAATGAAAAAATGAAAGAGAACCAACACCCTCTCCATGTGTGGAGAGGGTTTATATACTTACATGGATGGGCCAGGCCGGGCTTTCTATGGGCTTTCCTTGGACTTTCTATAAGCCGGCCCGGTTAGATTACTTAGACATTACATAATATTAACTAACTATTACTAAGGCTCGTGAGATCGATAATGATCGTCACTTCACTAAAAACTGAATTCCTAACAATCTCCCCCTAAGGGACGATCGTTGAGATCTCATAAATGATCAACACTTTCTGTGTTCCTAACAATCTCCCCCTAAGGGGTGATCATAGAGATCTCTCCTTGTGACCTTGATCATTAATCGTTGAAGCTTCTTGTCTTGATCTTGAGTCCTTTTTGTGTAATAGTTGATCTTTTGTCTTGCTTCTTTGTGTAGTGATCATTGACTTTAGGCTTGAGCTTGTTCCTTTATCTTGACTTGTATGTGAATATGTGATCTTGAGCACCTTGAGATCATCAACCAAGCATAATCTCTTTTCGCCATCTTGTAAACTTTGCCATCTTGTAAACTCATGACTTTTGGACCGACATGCTCATACCTTTCTTGATTTGATAGCTTGAAAGCTTTAATGATGCATCTTTCTTGAAGTTCTTTAACTTTAACACTTCGTCACTACGAGAAAAACGTTCGGTCTCAGAGTGACGGAAACTTCTTTGAAATTCTTTGACTTTAATACTTCGTCACTTCAAGAAAGACGTACGGTATCAGAGTAGCGGAAGTCTTAAAACATGTACTTGAGCTTTCATGATGTCTTTATATTTTTCGGTCGGGTATGCGCATGTGGCTATGAATCTTGTGAGTTAGCTGGAATCAGGTACCTTCACCTCCATCTTTAAATATCCTGCATTAAAACAGTTAGCAATAAAGAGGAAGGGGGATGAATATGGCTTTGTCATTCGCCTGTGGTTGGTTGGAGTAACCTTAGAATCCGTGAGGATCGACATGTGATCAGGTAGATTCAATTTAAGAAGAATCTCCTTGACAGGATTTCCAGCTAAAGTATCGAATCTTTCTAACACACATGTATCAGATTCATCAAACTCAGCATGTTCTCATTATCGGAACGTCTCAAAGCATACATCACGATAAGAGTGAACCAGCGAGTTACCATCTCACCGATTGAAATAAAAAATTGATTTGAAAGTCAATCGACGTGTCACTTGCTAAAGTGTTTTTGTGACACATCGAGAGTGTTAATCATTTCAAAAATTCATCAGCAATCGTCAATTCATAACATGGAACAAGTTTGATTCTTATAGAATCGCACCATCGTTTCTTTCCAGTTGTCACACGTTTAATTCATATAGAATCGCACAAGTCACCTACCATTAGCTTGTTTGATGTTGGCTCAAGCAGGGTTTCCATCTTCACAGTGAATTATATCACTTAGATGTTCTGACAAAATCACAAGGATAAAGCGTAGGACCCTTAATATGATAACTCGTTATTCACAATGTGTGAAATAGCAAGCATGTTTTAACAAGTGTCCTAATGAGATTTATTGATCATCTCTTTTGGCTCTAGACTCAATAGTGCACTTTGTTTTTAGTGATCGGAGGCTAGAGCAGACTGCCACCTTTTCAATATCAACCAACTCGGAGTGAGAAAGTTGATAGAAATGCGGGTAATCTTCGTGAGAAATGAAAAAATAGTCTGTTGAGAGACCTTGAGTGGCTAGGGAGGGTTGTGCAAAGCATCACTGGGTCCATGATTGTCTTTAATGTCAGACAACACCTTAGTGTTTCTGACAGATTATGTATTGACCCGGTTTCTGCCTAAGTGTATGGAGGGCTTCTTTCTTTTCACCCTTTATCCTTACATTTCTTTTTCATTCTTCAACCCTTTCAATGCTTACTGAGACTTCATAACTAACACCTTGTTGGGTTTGTTCCAGTGTTAGCTCCATCTCAGTCGGCATTATTCCCGATTCTCACTTTTTCTCCTTTTTTAATCATACCTAAGGACTTCTACACTAACTAGTGGATATCCCTGGGTAGATCCCTCCGGTTCTGGCTGGATCATGGGATTTGAATACCTATACCTAACCACCTTATAACTCCATAAAATTAAGTAGAAGTACATGGTCGGTCTTTTAGGGTATTCCATCACCATTACTTACGTCTCACATAACTTTTCTGTTTACTACGAGCAGCCAATAATCGGTTCTTGATTTGCACAATCATCTCTGTCATTTCGCGAATCATTTCTAGTCCCGTGAGTTGGGCATCTCCAACCTCACTCCAACATACAGGCATTCTACATTTCCTTCTGTATAGAGGCTTCGAAGGTGCGGGGTTTAATGCTAGGTTGTTTATATTATTGTATATGCAGAATTCAGCCACCAAAGCTAAGTGCTTCTATCCAAAAGCCACATACCAAAGTCAATTCAGCAAGCAATGCACTATGTCTTCTAATGTCTGTATCTGTTTGTCACTCTGACCATCAGTTTCAGGATGGTAAGTAGTGTCATATCTATATTTTGTCCCCAATGACCTTGAAGTGATCTCTAATCCTTAGATGCGTAACGTGGGTCTCGGTCCAAATTAATCGCCCACGGGCAGTCGTGCCTACAAAAAAATCTCCTTCAAATACAATAGAGTAAGCTTCTATTTTATACTTTCCTTCATCGGAAAAAAGTTGAGCAGATTTAGTCAATCGGGTCAACAATGACCCCAATTGAATCATATCCAAATGGTGTATCTGGATAGCTTTATAATGAAATCCATTGTAATTTCGCTCCCCATTTCAAAACAGGATTTCCAGTTGCTGAAGTATTCTTGACGGATTTTGGTGTGGTTCAGCCTTGAATTTAGCACATGTCGGCACTTACTAAATATGTTGCAATGTCAGCTTTCTTTTTCGGCCCCAGTATAAACTTCTTTCATATTATGGCATTTTTATCCGACCCAAGATGAATGGAACTATTTTGATTTATGAGATTTTATAAAACATGATGAGATCCCCTCAATCCTCGAATATGGGTTTCCATACTCGTCCTTTCAGACATTTCGTTACCATCAGAATCTAACTTCAAATGGCTCCCCTTAGCCACGGAAATCCTTCGGCACCAATTTTTTCCGCCTTGCAGCTGTCCTACTTGTGCTTTTCGAATTTGTTCGGGTAAATTGTATTGTACCGTCACACTACGCACCGCAACTCGAATCGGTTCTTTTACTTCCTGCTCAACGCATCAGCGGCACATTAGCTTTCCCGGGTGAATACGAATAACACAATAGTAATCACTCTGTAGTTCAATCCATCTACGCTTTTGCCTCATATTTAGCCTTCTTTATGATCTAAAATATATTGTAGGCTTTTTTGATCGGGTATTAACAGTACATTTTTGTTGCAGTAAAATAATGTCTCCTCAGTCGGAAGAGATAAAAACCACGCTTCCATTTCCAAAGTCATGGGTCGTATATTTTCTTACATTCTTTCTTAGTTGCACTTGAGGCGTAGCATTCTACCCTTTTCTTCGCTGCAATCAAAACTGCTCTATACCTTTAAGGGATGCATCGCAATACACAATCAATGTCTTCGACTTCCTTTTGGGGTTAGTGATAATATTGGCGCCTACACAATTTCAGCATTAATGTTTTGAAATGCCTTCTTCTTCGTATCGCCCCACACATACGGCTTTTTTTTTCTGAAGGTGAGTTTAGTTATGGTTGGGATTTAGAGAAAACTCTTAAATAAACCTTCGATAATTGGATTGACAAACCCAAAAATTGTTCGCACTTCCGTGGTTGTAGTTGGTCTGCCCAATTTTTAAATGGCTTCGTCTTCGCAAGATCAACTGTACTCTTGTGTTATGATTATGTATGCTTTTGATGTCACACCATATTTGTAATACTTCTACCCTTTCGGGTCGGGGCGTTACATTAGCGTACAACTTTTCACTCCTTAGCAAATTTAAGATAGTCTTCAAATGTTCACCATGTTCCTCTTTATTTTTGGAATAAATCAGAATGTCATCAATGAATACAATCACGAACTTATCAAGATACGGCTTGCATACGTGATTCATCAAATCCATGAATACCGCATGTGCATTAGTCAGTCCAAAAGGCATTACTTGAAACTCATAATGTCCATAACGAGTTCTAAACGCTGTAATTAGAATGTCTTCCTCGCGGATACGAAGTTGATGATAACCAGACCGTAAATCAATCTTCGAATAAACACTAAAACCTTGCAGCTGATCAAATAAGTCATCAATCCTCGGTAATGGATATCGATTCTTTATCGTCATCTTCTTCAATTATCGGTAATCAATGCACATTCGGAACGATCCATCCTTCTTCTTCACGAACAAGACCGGAGCTCCCCACGGTGACGAGCTCGGTCGAATAAAACCTTTCTCTGACAATTCTTGCAGTTGCTTGGACAACTCCTTCATTTCAGACGGTGATAAACGATATGGCATACACGCCACAGGTGCAGCACCGAGAATAAGATCAATACGGAATTCAACTTGCCTGGGTGGCGGAAGTCCAGGTAATTCTTTAGGAAATACCTTGGGAAAATCTCGGATAACTGGAACATCTTCTAATTGCTTCTCCTTCGATTCTTGCTCAGTTACTTGAGCTAAGAATAGCTCACAACCCTTCTCGATATATTTTCGAGCCTTAATGCAAGAAACGATCTTTAATCAGGAATTAATTCTATCGCCTTCGATAACCAACGTCTTACCCACCAGGGGAATCCTAACCTTTTTCTCTCCACATAAAATAGCTGCATCATATTGTGATAACCAATCCATCCCAATAATGATATCAAAACTTCCTAGTTCTATTACCATTAAGTCGATTGGAAAATAACGGTTTAAAAGATTAAGTGTACACCCTATTAACACATTATTGGTACTTACTACTTTTCCATCGGCCAATTCGACTTCATAGCAAGTATCTAACTCAACTGGTTCTATATCAATAAGGGTACTAAAATTTGTAGACACAAAACTTTTATCGGCACCCGAATCAAATAAAGCAGTAGCATATCGATTATTGAGTAAGAATGTACCAGTAACGACTTTCGGATCTTGCTGAGCATCCACAGCTCCCAACTTGTAAACAGCTCCACGGTTATTTCCACCTTGTCCATTCTTTTTCAACTTAGGGCAATCTCTCTTTCGGTGACCCTTTTCATTGCAATTAAAACAAGTCACATCTTTTCTGTCGAGGCTCCAACAAGCAGCAGTCTTGTGCCCCAACTTACCACACTTACTACATTTCCAACAATCCCCAGCATGCTTCTTATTCTTGCACTTTGGACAAACTTCGTTGTCATTTGGTGCAACATTGGTCATAGCTCCAGCATTAGCCCTTCTTTGGTTTTGCCGACGATTGTAATCGCGTCGGTTGTCACCACGATCCCCTTCACCTTTCCTCTTTTCACCCTCAGAAGCCTCATCAGTCTTGTCTTGTATTATTTGTCCCATGAGCTGATAAGCCATACGGACAGCCTCATCAATACCAGCAGGCCTCGATGATGTCACATCACCATGTATATTCTTTGACAACCCACGAATATACTACTCCACCTTCACCTGCTCAGGCTCTACCATTCTAGGACATAACAAGGCCAATTCATGGAATTAGTTTCTATACCCATCAATATCAGTCCCTTTTAACTTCAAGTTGTACAATTCTTGCTCCAGCCTTTGCAACACACTTCGAGGACAAAATTCCTCGGTCATCCACTTTCTTACCTCAGTCCATGGATTACCATTAGCAGCATCAATACCCATGGAATCAATCCTTCCATTCCACCAAGTCAATGCACGACCTTGGAGAGTAGCAGTTGAAAATTTTACCTTATCCCTTTCCTTGCAATCACTGATTTGAAACACAGATTCTAGTTTCTCAAACCACTGACATAATCCTACGGCACCTTTGGTGCCTTTAAAAGGTTGTGGGTCACACTTCATGAATGTTATGTAAGTACACCCAGTAATTTCGGGCGCTGCCGGTCCGGCACCACCAACTCCAGCACCACCGGCTCCAGCACCACCGGCTCTAGCACCACCGGCTCCAGCACCACCGGCTCCAGCACCACCGGCTCCAGCACCACCGGCTTCATCACCACCGGCTCCGCGGTTCATATTTGCCATAAATTCAGCCATAGATGCGGCAACTTGTTCCCTAATAACCTCGCGCATACGTGCCTCAGACATTGCTTTTGGCGGCATGATCCTGTTACAACACAAATCAAATCATAATGAGTATTCATTCAATGATTGTATTAAGCAAAAGGAACAATTTAGAAGAAACAAGAAAAGAAAGGTAACAACAACACAACATAGAATTAGAACCAAAAGATAGTCATTTCATTAATCACAAACAAGTTACAAGTTGCATTGTCATACATTACATGTCACCATCTAATGCTATACAACTCCAAAAGACTAGTTCTACTAACTGACATCGCAGTTTAGTTAGTGATTTACAAAAGATACTACTAATGATAAACTAATCTACTAAGAGTCACTAGGTGGTCTACGTGGCTCGGAAGGTCCCTCGGTCCCATCAGAAGTAGAGTTCTTCGATTTCTTTCTCGGACGCTCGGTATCCTCATCATCAGATGGCGGCTTCGGAACAGCCCCAATACGAACCATATCCAAGTAAAATATCTTATTCCACACTCGGGACACATGCAACCTCCTCTCAGCAGTATCACACTCCATACAAGCCTATGCCAACTTAGTCTCAGTCTCAGCCAATCTTTTCTTCAATGTGGCATTCTCCCCACTCTCCAATACCGACACCCTCTCGAGAACATTACCCAACGCATGCTCGACATTCTCCAAATCATGATTAAGTAACTCCCTTTCTTCTTCCCCGATTTTATTCTTGGATTTGAGAAGAGCAATCTTAGTTTGGCATGTACCCAGCTCAGCCTCCATGACTCTAGCTCGTGCACGTGACGCCTCTAAATCACGCCTTAAGGCCCACGGTGCTAATCCACCAACATGAGATGAGTCACGAGCAGAAGATGACTCTCCTACCTCAAATAAGCCCCTCGGAAAGTCACGAATAGCATAAGGCTTTTGGGTAATAGTCCCAACAGTAGCCTCGGGTGCAACATCGACCTCCTCGTCCTCTGACTCAGAATCAGACGACACAGAATCAGATGACACATCTCTAGGTGGCGGGGTTTTTTCACCCTCCACCTCATAAGGAAATATCAACTCAGCATCATCCTCGATCTTAATATCCACATCTTCCTCGGGTTCTTCTTCAGGATCTTCTTCATCATAATCAACCAAATCAATATCGTCGGGAATGTCAACCATTTCGTTAGGATCATGGATATCCACAACTTGGTTCGGCTCGGGAACAACTGGGTTCACTTCGGGAATAGCTTCGTTCGGCTCGTTAAGATGATTAGGGTTCTCCATGACAATCTGCGTCGTATAAATATCTCGTATTAGTATTAAATAATTACATAATTAACATTTATATTCAAATAAATGAAAATTTCATATTATAACATATATATTTTTCCATATATATATCGATAAATAAATCCTTCTCATTCTTGTCCATCGGTAATTCGAAGATTTCGCTTGCACAGTTATAGTTAAAAGATTTCAAAAATCCTTTCGTTCATTTTTTTTTTGAAAATCTTTTGTTCTCTATAACTTAAGCTCTTGATACCAATCTGTAACACCCCCATTTTTATATATCTCAGCGGAAGGGTCATTTGGGGTGCTACGTCATAATATAACAACTCAAGCATAGAAAACGACTCGAAAAGAGACGTTTTTAAATACATTCATTCGAAATAAAAGTTTACATCATAGGTCCCAAATTGTTTCATAATTCATACAACATTTTTGCAAATCATCTTCGAATGACTTTTATTTAATGGGCCTTCAAAACATTTAGGTTTCCATAAGCGACAACCAAATCTTTATCACGAATATACCTTCAAGGTACAGAGAATAAAACATGCTAAAAAGTCAACAAATAATGTTGAGTGAATTCATAGAGGTTTAATATATAGATTATATAATTTATATATAATATATCTATTAAATTCGAACACAAATATAATTTTCAAAATCTCAATACATTACGATGTGGATCAGACAAAGTTATAGGGGGATTATTTATAAGCCTCATGGACATTGAACGTAACATATAATTAATATGCCCATATACACCCTCGCTATGATTGCATATTTCTCCTATACAAGCATCCGGTAGTGTTTCATTTTCCCGCACTGAGACGATAGCCAGTCGTCAGGATAGGAGGTGGCAACCTCCAAATAGTTACTATTCATGTATAAACGTCTCATACCATTACCCGATAGTTAATAAAATTCATGATTTAGCGGGTCTTTTATCTTTTTTTTTTTTTTAGCGAGTTAAGATACTTCATAATAACAGGCTTATAGCATCTATACGGGTCCCTTGGTGTTCTATTTTAAAAAATAAAGCAAGTTATCCCTCGCGGAGTTTTTAAAAGCTAATTAA
Source organism: Tanacetum coccineum (assembly GCA_026074375.1). NCBI lineage: Eukaryota > Viridiplantae > Streptophyta > Magnoliopsida > Asterales > Asteraceae > Tanacetum > Tanacetum coccineum. The sequence continues at coordinate 94,073 of BQNB010003349.1, forward strand.
AAGTATTAACATGCAAAGGCTAAGAACTCACGAGATACAACGGGATCCAGAAGGTATAATTGTCTTGACACGGGTGAGAAAATACTTACGCACCACTAAAATATATGACGCGCCTAAGGAATATAATATACGTAAAAGCAAAAATAAAGAAAAATTCGTAACGGTATAGGAAATGTTTCTAAGATATGGAGCCACATAACTTAGGTCTAATCAAGGTAATTTTACTTCCCAAAACGATGGGTGTCTGATCTACTAGACTTTAAACATCTACCAAGTTTATCCATTTAATCCAATGTTAACTTTAGATTATTATGCATTTAAATTTTAGTAAACGAAAAACTCGAATTCTAAAATTGACTCATGTTCATTCGACTCATATATCCTAATATATAAATGGTATAAACATAAGGCTTTCACCCCTGGAAAGATTTTGGAGTCTAGTTTTCAAAAATGTAGGCCCCACTTACTGAATGTTTAAAAATCATGGTGAAAAGTCTATTTTACCCCTGATGACTCAACCCAGAATTTTCACTGATTTTCTATACTTTATGAAAAAGACCACAAATCCTAATCTATGATAGCAATAGACATGGGGCCAAGTGCTGGAGCTTCCCTATGATGTCTAGTACTGACCCATGCTTTAAAACCCAAACATTTAGTTCATAAACCTGGTGGTTAATACGTTTTCTAAGCAAGAGTCCAGAACTGACCCATTTTCGTATTTTGGCCATATCTCACTCATCCGGAATAATTGGTTGACCATCCAACTATCACATGATGCTAAGACCTATATCTACTCAACCATATAATTTAATCACAGACCCCAAGCCAAAATATTTGAGATATTACACGATTTTGCTACTGTTTCAAAACTGTCTACACAAAACTCTTCCAAACCTATTCTAAATCCATTAAAAACACAATCAACCCTCATGCAATGCTACTACACATCTCCTAAACATATCCCATACATCATAATTAATACAAAAATCAAACAACTCATAACTTGTATGTTCATAAAATTTAAACAGAAAGCACATGCATTGATCAAAATTAAAGAGAAATCAAAGGAACAAGAATTAACCTCACAAGAGAAATTTTTTTATAAGAAAATCAAGAACGAGAACACCCTTTCTTGTTTTGATGGCTGGTTCGAACCAAATAAGCACTCAAAACCTTTCAAGAAAAACTCCAAGACTTCTTCAAATCCTATAGGACTGTCTTCAAAACATTCAATGAAATTTTAACCAAACTTTGGTTAGTGTTTAATTTTTGTGATATGATGATAAAAATGAGTAGGAAATTTTTGAGAGTGTGGTGGTGGTGAGGGAAAGGTGTACGGCAGTAAGCAACAAAGATGGAGGAGGTGAAGTTTTTTTTATCTATGAGAAAGAAGTAAGTGTGAGGTTTTGGTGTTTAATATAGGGTGACATTGCTATTGACATGCGAGAGGTGTGATGAGAGAAGGCCACATGGTTAAACCATGTGGATCCTTCTTGCCGTCCAAATGAGGATGGGAGAAGGTGTAGTATATTTTATTTTTTTGTTAAAATTTTAGATACGGTGGGTAGTTTTGAGGCTAAAGGGTATGTAAGTAAAGATTATTCCGAGGAGTGTAAGGCGGAAACCACGAAGTGGAAAAAAAAAAAAAAATTTATTGAACAAGAAAGTAGAAAGATATTTCTGACATTAGTTGGGATTCTTTTCGAAAATTTTATATATTAAATACGGTACAAGACGTACTTATAATTATAAACATTGCTCGTATAGGGATTTTTACGTAGTAGATAAACTCAAGAGAAAAATGTCGCGTAAACGTAAAATATAAACGAATGTATTAAAATTATTTTTTGTGCATTTTATTAATATAAGCGATCGATGACTTTAAACGGAGAATTGCAGGTTCTTGTAAACGTACATATAAATTTCAAATGTAAGCCGCCTATTTCTCCCCGTTAGTCGTGTAGTTCATATCTCAACTAAAAATGAAAAATATCAAATTAATACTCGAGAATAAAATAAATGACCTGAAATTGACGATTTCTCACAGTTCTCATGCTACGGACTCATCTTTTGTAATCTTAAGATCATTTCTCAAATCATGTGTGTTTATTCTGAGAGCCGATTTCTCGCAGGATTACAGTGGGAAGCATAATGGGATGGACGAGAATACGAATTATGAGAATCTTGGTTTTGATAACCTTCTGATTGGATGAAATTTACTTCATGACGTTCACACATCGACGTGTAATCGTTCAGGTGGTTTTTAGAAGCGTTTCCATTTCTAAGCTCATTATATTTCTCACGCATATCTTGCAATTCTTCATTTAAGCTTATAACTTTAGAATCCATACCCTTTAATTTTTCCACAAATCGAGAATTATCAGTATTACTATCACTTCCATCGGCGAAAGAAACAGATTTTTGATGATGTTGATTTTTAGATTTAATGGCCCAATCATGTTCGAAAAGGACTTTGTCCTCAAGAAGTTGAAAAGCTTGATTTGGACTTTTGTAGAGGAAGATTCCTTCAGTTGTTACTACCAGGATTGCCTGAGTGGGTTCGTCTAGACCGTGATAGAATATTTTAATAATATCTCTTGGGTCAGACCTTGCCCATGCATATTTCGAAGTGTGTGTGTGTGTGGCTTCGGTTAGACGTGTTCACATGTGGTTGGTGAGAAATTTTGATTTCAAGTTTAAAAGCCAGTTAAGAAGAAGGGAGAAGAATCTGTTTAGTAAAATCTTGTCTCATTTGTTAGCCACGTGTTATTGATTCTTCAAGTAACTTCGTTAAACCAGGTTTTAGCCTTTATCGGATAGGAATAGGAAAATATCAAAGAATACTTTAGCTTCACTTTGGAGTTTTCACGTATTTTGACATGTGCAGATTGCGATAAATTCTACAGATGTGGTCTGCGGATCAGCACGCAGTATAACCATAGAAGGTTGATAATCCCGAATCATATGTTAAGTGAGTACTGTTAAGTAATAAGTTGTCATCAACATCGATTTGAAACAGATGGCAGAATTTAGGAGTCTGTGCTACAATCTTGGTAGATTTATACACACATAGTTGATAATCGGGATGAGAGATTATTATTTCTATTATAGAGCGCGCGGTTATGTTTGGTTCTGGTTCGGACATCTCTCTTCAAGGTATATTTGTTTGATTGTAGATAAATTCATTAACAGATAGGATCTTCAGTGGAAAGATCTTGTGTGATTCGATGAATGAAATTCTTTTTGTGTTAATTTTAAATTTACAAGACTTTTTATTAAATTTTTATTTTAATTTTATATATTAGAGTTACTAGTTTGTTTTACTAGAAAGATATCGGGATTTTTATATACGTTAAGCATTTTCGCAAAAAGCATTTTTTATTATATAGTTAAGGCTAATAGGATAATGATTCAAATAAAATAAATAATTTTCTTATATTATATTTGTATAATTTTTTATTTTAATATGTTATAATGTATATATATAGCAAATATGTAGTATAGTTTAATAAGAAATTTGTGTGTTTCAAGAATTATTATGATAACCTAGATATTTACAAATACACAAGGCATATAAATTAGACGTGTAAATAGTCAATTTCGCAAAATGATTATAAGAACCTAAAGATAGCAGATTGAGGGGGTTGGTTTTTGTTTTTGTAACAAATTTCAGTCTTGTGAAAACATCTGAGAAGAAAGTGCAGGCGTACTAGATCTGGATTACATGGGAGAAAACGAAGCACAAATGAGTATGTGGGCCGTTACTCTCCTGGAGAAAAATAATTTTGGTTTCGTTTGCCAGAAAATCGGTTACGGCAGGTTGAGTTGAAATTTTTGAGAAACAAAAATGCACCAGAAAAGAGCAACAAACTATATCACTTAAATAATCATCACCGCAGCGCGCTAGAACAAACTTTTCATGTGTGTTTTAAAAGCTTTAAATTCAAAATACTAGAAATATCGATTGTTTATAATAGAACAACACTCGGGTAATTTATACAGTTCGTGTATAGTATTACGCTTGTTTAGGTAAGTCCAGGGCGTCCAGCGGGAATGAAGTTTTAACAGCTTGTAATTAAGGTGCTAGGTCTAAGGATGATTGTCCCGGATCTCTCAATTAAACAAGACGAGCAAGATATATCGATAATGCATGTGAAGACAGCAATAAAAGGATGATTCAGATCATATGTTAAGTAGTGTATGTGTGTGAGTGTAACGAACAATGATCATTTTGATAATGAAGTGTTTAGGATAGTGTTTATAAGTTTAGAAATAGAGGATATGTCACAAGTTATAAATCCTATTCGGACCTTTAAAATATAAACCGATATATTAGGTGAATGAGTAAAATGCATAGTTTATTTAGTATCTATTTCGGCCTTATACAACTTAGAAATTCATGTTTAAACATTTCAATAAAAAATATCCAAACGCTCCTATATCCGATGATAATATTTTGCCAAACAAACCAAGATGAGCTATCTCCATAATCAACATATAATGACGAGAAACACTTAACATTCTTATGAATTCAACAAGGATTATATTCAAAAGAGTAACAAGATTCATACCAATTCCAAGAGAAAAGTATGGTGATTTCACAAGAATTTTGACAAGAAAAACTTTTATTTTTTTCAAGAAAAATCCGGAAACTTTGGAACATTCGTCACAATCGCTTATAGATTCAAAATAACACTATAACTATGCTTCTTTGATGGATCAAAACCTAAGAACAATGATGAACTTCAACCAAGACTATCCAACTTCTTCAAGAACTTTGATTATAACGGTGGCGGTCGATGGTGGTTGAAGGGTGGTGATGGAGGAGAGGTTTTGCAGGCCTTTAGCCTAAAAAATAACCCTCTTAAAGGTTCCACACTAAGTGGGATGATTTGTGTTGGATGTTTTGGAATGCAAAAACCGTCCTCTATTTATAAGCTAAAATTTGGGAAAAGTGCGCCGATTTTAGAATTAAGTGCGGCGCACTTGAGGAGTTAATGCGATGGTCATTTAATGTTTTGACTGGAAGTGCGGCACACTTACAAATAAGTGCGGCGGTTTTAGTGAGTTAATGCAGGTGCATTTATTAGACTTTAATTCTTCTGACTTCGGGAAAAGTGCAGCGCACAAAGATATAAGTGCGCCGGTTTTAGAGACTTCATAGGAAAGTGCGGCGATCTTTGTAGAAAGTGCGGCGAACTTCTTAAACTTTTAAATAGAAATCTTTCTTTTCTTGTATTCGCCTTCCAAAGTGTGTAGATCTTTGAGCTTGAGTCTTTAGAGTCTTCAAGTGAACCTATAAGCAATTCAAGCTTAATTAAGTACCAAAAGTTCACGAGAAATGATAAAATAAACACAAATAACGCCATAGAAATATGTATAATTTAGGCGTTATCAATAAGCCACGATTTTTTTTGAAAATTTGAGCTTATTACCACTAAACTACCACTAATCTACCCGAGGCTCTGATACCAAATGTCGGTATCTCGTAATCACTTCACTTCATACATATTACACGAATTAAAAAAGAAAATTAGAAAAATATATAAAGAAGTTTAGAGAGAAGTTAAAGAGTGAAACAAGAGAGAGAAATGAAAGAGAATGGTTGATTTACTTGCAAGTGAAAATTACAAATGAGATCAACACCCTCTCCATCCTTGGAGAGGTGTATTTATAGTTAGTGTTGATCCCAACTAGATCTTGCAAACCTTGTAAAAGGGTTAGTTGTATTGAATAGATTTAAGACAACTATGCTAGAAACTTTATTGATACTAAAGAGTATTCGGAATCTACTCTTTTATACTTAGAAGAATATCTATGTAATAGAAAACTGTAATGCAGTAGAATGAATGAACAATGAATATAACCAAAAAGCTTCAATATTATTATTATGAATAATACGAGTACTCTGTCTAGTACTATGGTTTATAACCTTGAAGCTATAAATGTGTCTATCGTGATGTCTATACAACCATAACCTAGGATCTCCTTTTGTATAGCACAAGGAGTCACGCTGAACAGATAACTACAAATGTCTTCTGTATACCTAGTCTATAAAGATATCAACATATCTTCCTAAATAATATAGGATATTACATTGAATCAGTCAATACTTATCATATAAACACGCTTTTATCATTCTTTCACACGTTTTATCTTCATGCAGTCTTTATGATTTAGTCAGCAGTATATAAGCTCCCTTCAGCTCTGTGTTTAAGTTTTAACGTACTTGCGAATGTACTAACTTATTTGTTTTTTGTATATCAGTCTAAATTTCTTTTTCTAGCAGTACTAACTTGGTTATCTTGTCTGCATGTGTATGACTTAAGTAGTACTAACTACTGTGACTTGACAGAACTAAGTCTAATAGTTTAGTTCCCAACAATCCCCCCTAAACTTGTTAATTTACCGTTTAAATCATCAAATGTTTCTTGATTAACCTTTTTCTGTGAGGATTTTTTGAAACATGTCTACTGTTCTGGAGTTGTAGATCTTTGTATGACCCTGAGAGTTCAAATGCCATTTCACTTTCTTAATCAACCTCTAGTCTTCTACTTAACATCCTTGAAAGCATTTCTTGAGTAAGAGGATATTTCTTCTCTATCATCATGTGAATAGTACAAGTTCTCAGTATGTTTAGGCAAAAAAGAAATAAAATAAAAAAGAAAAAAAATAAAAAAATAGAAAAAAAAAAAAAAAAAAAGCAAAAGAGAGAAAAAAAAAAAATAAAATAAAAAAAAAATAAAAAAAAATAAAAAAAAAAAAAAAAAAAAAAAAAGAAAAAAAAATATAAAAAAAAATAAATAGATGATAAAAATAATAAAGTAAAATAAAAGAGAAAAAAAGAAAAAAAATAGTAGAAATAAAAAAAAAATAACAAATCAAAAAAATAATAAAAAAGAAAATGAAAAAAAAGTAAGAAAAAAATTAAAAAAAAAAAAATAAAATAAAAGAAAAAGAAAAAAAAAAAAAATATGTATTCCATGAGTAAAATAATCTCCCATCTTATCATTGTAGTCATGTTGATTCTTCCATATTTCTTCTTTCATTAGGCTCAAATATGATTTAAGATCTCCCCAAATGTATCAGTATATCCTTCTGGACTTGTTTGTATCATACCTTTCTGTACCAGTCTGTGTAGATTCGCCATACATCTTTGCCTATTCAAAATCATCAAGCATTTATACTGAATATTTTGCATTATTAGAACTATCCTCATCTGTTTTGATGATTGATTTATACTATCATAATTTTTGTCAGAAGATGTGTGTCTTCAGTCAACTATTTGGTTAATTTATTGTAGCAAGAGACTCAAATCAATTGCAATTTCTATCGGCTTGAACTACATCTTTTTAACAATACTATCTCTAGCTCTTCTGTCATCACTCGAAGTAGAATCATCGTTGTAATCGATGATAGTCTCAGAATGTTCATTGAGAGCATTAAGAGGGGTAGGATTGTTACAAAGAGGCACATCACACATTTTGTCGGGAATACCCTCGGACTCACTTGGGATTGGGACAAGGTTCTCAACACTAGACTTTATTACTTCGTCCGATTCCGTTTCCGGAATAGTGTCAAGATGCTCGTCCCCCATACTTAGAGAGTTATCGGGTTCCTCGATTGGTGAAACGGGTGTGATTGCAATGGTATTGTCTTCGTCATCATCGTAGCAAATGGGAATCTTCCAAGATCGATCTTTAGCCGCTTGTTCTTCCGCGATTCGCTTTTCTTCTTCCTTCTTTTGTATAGCTTGATCAACCAATTCACGTAAGGTTGCCATTTGTTCCATAAGCTTATTTTGAGAATTGAGAAGCTCATTTTGGGAATTGAAGATTGGATGATTGACGGTATATTGCGGGGGTTGAACTTGGTCAAAACCAAAAGAATTATGATCATAGCAAGAATTTTGCTCATGATAATAGTCTTCATTCATTGGTTGACATTGGAAGGTTTCATGAGGACCCCCGCAATTTTCACAACAAAGATATTGTTGTGGGAAACTTAGTGAAGTTTGTGGAAAATAATCAAAGTTTTGATTGAAACACAGGTCCTGATTGTAGACAGACGGGACTTGAGGTGTACAATCGTAACCGTAATGAGAATCATTCCCACTTGACTCACAAGAGTAATGTACTGATTGTGGTTGTGGAGATGGTTTGCAACACTTGGAGAATCGTTAGATCCCCGGCAACGGCGCCAAAAATGTTTGGAAGAATCCTCTTCAGCATCTTCATCCTCTGAAATAACTATCCTGGCTTTTCTCCTAGCTTTGTTTGTTTTGACTTTCTTCTCTAACTTTTTCACTCTTAAGATGAGCTTTGTAAGAGCAATTCTATAAACCTTCTTTATCTACTATAAGTCATTCTCTAAAACTTCAACTCTATCGGTCAACTTGGTAACCAAATCCATCAATTCATTTTGTTGCAGACTGCTCTCATCACTTCTAAGTGTGTGAACTCTTAGTAGAGGTGAATCATGGGGCCTGGTAGGGGTCTTATGCATGGTACCACTGCCCTGGCCTGCTTCTAAGCCAATGTCAATAGTGGCAGCCTCTCCAGCATCAACATCCACACTTATAAATGCAGCCCCATCTGCTACTTGGGTTTGAGTATTTAGAAAATCAATGAGGGCATACTTGATATGACAAGTATTTAAAAAATCCAAAATTTGATGAAAGGCTTCACTTCCCTCTGGCTTCTGTAAATAGGCCACCATGTTGTGTTTGCCATAAAACTCCAAATTTGCCATTTGATGAGAGAAAAATATGATTAAAGTTCTTGGTTAGGCTCGTTTATGAGAGAATGTAAGGTTGAGAAAGTTAATTGAGATAATATAGAGAGCACGTAGGGCTATGATTTGACCGACTGAAAAAATTTTGTTCTTATCTTGAAGAAATCTTATGAATTTATAGAAAGATCATGAATTCTCCAATTAGTCAAACCCTATAGGCTATAAACAAGGCATTTGGCGAAAATATCTCAACAGCTAGAATTAGTGAAGGAAATTCTGTTATGGCTCAAACAGTACTAACGGTCATCCAGCAGTACTAATTTTAGCCTAACAGTACTAACTTTAAGCCCAGCAGTACTAACTTTGAGATAGCAGTTTTAACCTCAATTTCATTAAAAATCATTTCCATAACCAAATCTTGGCACTCATAATCTCTCTTTCTGTTTTTATGCTCACATTATATCTCAATTCTTTTTGCTCACCAATTTACTCTTTCTGTTTTTATCACACAACTCTCTATTTGTTTTTCATCTCACTATATCTCTCCATTACTTTTTTCTCACCAACAACAGTTTTGTATAAAAAAAAACAATTCCATCAACTCCATAAGTTTCATACTGTCCTCTCCACTTCCAAGTGTGTTAACTCTTGAGAGAGGTGGATCATTAGACTATTTAGATGTAGTCTCAAACCTAGTTTGAGCATCTACACCCCCCAATATGGTATCTTGGCACCTAGGACCACTACCTAAACTAGTTCCCTAAGGACTTGGCTCATTAAGTTGGTTGACTAATAGAATTTATGGGTCCTAATTTGTTACCCTTGACCTGTCTTCTTTTAAGCTAGAAGCAGTAGTGGCAGCCCTTTCCATTTTGTCACCCAACTCCTTATGGACAGCCTCATCACCAACCTTTACAGGGGGACCACTAGACTGAGGTATCTTGGTGTCCCGACCTCTTTTGACATGCCTAGATGTTTTTGATTCTTTTTAACACACTTTTGATATTACATGTCCTTCCATCCATGCTTGACATAAGTAGCCTCCCCTCAAACAATACTTCAGAGGTGAAGCATTCAACTTCAGGCACTCAATTTGCTTATCCTGCAAATGTTAAATACACAATCTAAAGTATTTTCTTCTTGACAGTATTAGTTGTGACTAACAGTTTTAACAAGCAGTCTTAAGTATAACTAGCAGTACTAGTTATACTTAGCAGTACTAATTGACAAGACTAAACAGTAAATACCATCCTTTAATATTATAAAGACATAAAGAGATTAAAAACTTTAAGGATTTAGCATTCCAATACTTGCAATCAAGTATTGAAACCTTCCAACATCTAAAGCTTTTGTAAGTAAGTCTGCAAAATTGTTATCTGTGTGGATTTTAACCACTTGAATTAACTTTTTATCATTGCAGTCTCTTATAAAATGATATCTAATCTCAATGTGTTTTGTTTTAGTATGAGAAACAGGATTCTTAACAATACATATAGTACTGTTATTGTCAATATTAATCATGGTATGCATAAAATTATACCCATAGTCCAGCATTTGATTCTGAATCCAGAGTACTTGTCCACAGCAACTAGCAGCAGCCACATACTCAGCTTCTGTAGAGGAGGTGGCAACCATAGTTTGCTTCTTGCACTGCCATGATATCAATCTGCATCCTAGGAACTGACAACCTCCTGTTGTTGATTTCCTATCTAAGCTAGCTCCAGCATAGTCACTATCAGAATATGCCACCAGATCAAAGGGAGAATCTCTAGGATACCAAAGACCTAATTTGGGTTTGCCTTTTAGATATCTAAAGATCCTTTTTACAGCAAGGATGGTAAACTTTGGTTAAACTTGATATCGGCCACATCTGCACGATACTGCAAACATAATATCTGGCCTGGATAATGTAAGATACATCAATGCTCCAATCATTGGCCTGTATAAATGGACATCAACATCATCACCATCTGAATCCTTAAGCAGAGGTTTTTTAGTATCCATGAGTGTGCTAGCTATCCTGACATCTTGAAAACCAAACTTCTTTAATATGTCAGTCACATATTTACCCTGGCTGATAAAAATTCCATCTTCTTTCTGCTTCACTTGTAAACCTAAGAAGAAGGTAAGTTCTCCCACAGAACTCATCTAAAATTTGTCATGCATCAGTTTCTCAAATTCAAGGCACAACTCCTTTGTAGAGCCAAAAATAATATCATCCACATAGACCTGTACAAGAAAAATATCCCCCTTTTGCTTCTTGGTAAATGGGGTAAGTGGGGTGGGGGGTGGGGGGGGGGGGGGGGGGGTGGGAAAAATGGGGGGGAGAAAAAGGTCATCTATCTTCCTCTATGAAACCTATTATCCAATAAGTACTTGGCCAAGGTCTCATACCATGCTCTTAGAGCTTGATGCAACCCATATAGTACTTTCACCACCTTGTAAACCTTGTCAGGATAGTCAGGATCTTCAAACCCTGGAGGCTAACACACATATACCTCCTCTTCAAACTAACCATAAAGAAAAGCACTTTTAACATCCATTTGGTAGACCATGAATCCCATAAAGGAAGCATAAGCTAAGAACAGTCTTATGGCTTCAATTCTTGCTATAGGGGCAAAGACTTCATCATAGTCTATGACTTCTTCTTGACTATATCCCTGAGCAACTAGTATTACCTTGTTCCTGATGACTATGCCTCTTTCATCTTTCTTGTTTCTAAATATCCATTTTGTACCAATGGCTCTTTATCCCTTAGGTAAATCCACAAGAACCCAAATCCTTTGAAGCTTAAACTATAGAAGCTCTTCTTGCATTGCTTCTACCCAAGCTAAATCACTTAGAGCTTTAGTAACCCTTTTGGGTTCTTCCTGAGATAGAAAACAAAAAAATAGATACGTATTAAGGTCTTCATGATTTTCCTTTCATAATCAACACTAAGAAGCCCTTGTTCATTTGCAGTTTTTATCATCCCTCAGTCTTACACCAGATAAAATATCACCAATCACATGATCAAGAATGCATCTTTATGATTCTGGTATATAAGTTGTAGGAACATGATATGATGCATTGAGGTTGCTCATATCCATTTCTGTTACATCACCAAATAAATCAGCATTTGTGGCTTCAGGTGTAACATTGTCTCTCAAAGAAATTATGTCTGAGATATATTGAGGGCGATTTGACCTAGTAGTAAGAACTGTTGGATTAACAGTATTAATATGTAGACTACCAGTTCTGAGATTTGCACTAGCAGTATTAATACTTGGCCCAGCAGTATTAATATTTGGAGTACTGCTCTTAGGTCTCTCTTGGTCATCAACTCCACTTACTTTACTAACCCCTTCATCATCCTTCTTTTCAGCATCACAAGAAGGTTCTGGTTTATCATGACTAACATTCATTAAAGGAGAATCAAACAATGAATAATCTTTCTAGAGTCATCATAATGTAGTCTTGGCTAGTGTCAGTTTCCTTGCTAGTAGAACCTTCACTAATACTGACTTCTGAACCTACAAAATCATTAGAGTTTGTACCTGCAATAACTGGCACATAATTTATTGATTTTGTTAGACTATCAATATCAAACAGCCACTTTGGACCATCTCTTAAAACAATAGGTTTATCCTCCAAGAACCTAATGTGCAAGTTTTCTTCTACTTTCCTGGTTCTAATGTTGTATACTCTAAAAGCCTTACTAGTCAATGAGTATCCAACAAAGAATCCATCATCAGATTTCCAATCAAACTTGCCAAGATAATCTAAGGTATTAAGAATACAAACATAAAACCCAAATAGTCTCATGAAGCTGAGAGCAGGAGTTCTACCTCTAAACAGTTCATAAGGTGTCTTGTTATGAGGCTTAACAATTATTACCCTATTCTGCACACAGCAAGCAGTATTAACTGCTTCAGCCCAAAATGTAGTGGGTAGCTTAGAGTTTGCGAACATTGTTCTAGCTGCCTCAATCAGTGTTCTATTTCTCCTTTTAGCAACACCATTTTGCTGAGGAGTTCTAGCTATACTATATTCTCTCTTAATGCCTTTTTGTTCACAAAACTCATTCATAACTCTATTCTTAAACTCTGTCCTATTGTGACATCTGATTATTTTTACTTTCTTATCAACTAGGTTTTCTATCTCATTTATAAAGCTCTTAAGGATGCCACTTGTCTCATCCTTGGAGGCTAAAAAGAAAACCCAAGTGAATCTACTATAATCATCAGTAACCACAAGACAATATTTCCTATTCATTAGGCTGCTAACAAAATTTGGTCCAAACAAGTCCATATGCAACATGAATAAAGGCTGAGTAATAGAGTTCTGAACTTTGGACTTACATGAGGCTTTGTGTTGCTTTCCCTTAAGGCAAGCAACACAAGTTTGGTCATTTTCAAAACATTTTGAGGGTAACCCTCTCACAAGATTGTCCCTAACAAGTTATTTATAGTTTAAAATTGATTATACCAAGCCCTCCTATGCCATAGCATTGATTCATCAAGAGTGGCCTTTGCAACAAGACAAGTTAAACTCTCTTTAGGAACATTTTTTTCATATCAACACTGTACATGTTGTTCTTTCTAGGAATTTTAAGTAAAATCTGACTTTCATCAGGTAACTTAAAATCAGGAGATAGAACAAAACATGTAGTGTCAGTAAAAACAACACGATTCTTTTTGTCACACATCTGTGAGACACTAAAAAGGTTAAATTGTAACTCCTTAACAAATAACACATCCTGAAAATCAAGCTTACCTGTTTTGAGAGTACCTTTACTAGTGATTTTTCCTCCTCTGACTCCTCCTCCAAAGGTAACATATCCTCCATCAAACTCTTGGAAATCTGAGAGATAGGAAATGTTGCCTGTCATGTGCCTGCAGCATCCACTATCCACATAGCCTTGATCATCAGTTGGTGGAGTGCCCTACACATAAAAATAAGGAATTTAGCTTCCTTTGGGGACCCAAGCCATTACTGACTTAGATCTGCCCCGTGCATCAATCTAATATGATTCTCAAATTGAATTGATGCACTATCAAGTTTGGTAGGTCTCCAAACCAAACATGCTGAGGCCTTAATAGCATTTGCCTGATTATCCCTAACAGCATTAACAACTGCAGAATTTGGCCTAGCAGTATTAACTTTTACCTTGGTAGTATTAACTTTTTGACTAAAATTTTTTGTTAGTTAATACTGTTTTTGATTGATAGGGCCTTTTTACAGTTGATTGTGCTGATTTTGAAAAACGTGACAATGGTTTAGCACTAAAAATTATAGATTTAGGATGAGTAGTATTAACTGTCTTGGCAGTATTAAAAGATTTTAGGCCAGTTTTCATTAAAACTCGCTTGGAACCATGTTCCTTTGAGCATTTGGGTGAGTCATGTTGGTAGTATAGTTGTAGTTCACCCTGTTATAATTATTCCCATATACCATCCCTTCCCTTTGATGGTATTTACAATGAGCTTGAATATGATCAAAACTCCCATAAACAAAACATGCTTTATTATACATCACAAAATCACTACCTAGCTTTGGATTTTAAGAATTATCTAGTTTCTTTGATTTCCCCTAGGTTTTTCTGATTTGTACATCTCTATATACTTAACTGGTTTCCTAGCTGTTTTGTCTTGTTGTTTAACAAATTCTATTTTAGTAGGAAAAACAGTTTGCTTCCCTTTTTCTAACACCAACTCCTCAACCAATGGGGTATCAGGAGTTTTCTTAACCTCATTAGAGGTATCTACATAGACACTCTTACTGGCCTTAGGTCCATAGCCTTTAAACTCAGGCTGTTGGAATTCCTCAAGACTAGAGTTTACAAATAAGCCTGTAGGTGGAGATGGAATAGCATTATACCCCACACCTTTTCTACTATTATCAGATATTTGGCTCCTTATTTAATTTGTCTAGGCATTTAGAAGCATTTTCAAATTTGTTAATTTTAATCTAATTGCTTTCTTTTTCATTCTTAAGCTTCTCTATCTCAATTTTAAGAGCATTGATTTCTGAGTCTTTAAATGAGGCATCTCTTTTTAGAACAGCAATTTGGTCACAAAACATAACCTCATTCTTCTTGTAAAAGATAAGTTGTTCTTCTACAGATGCTAACCCTCTTTTGTAAGTAGCTAGATTAAACTCAAATTTATTAAATTCTACTCTTAAATTATCAAGTTTAAGTTTTAAAGAGCTCAAAGCTTTTAAGACAGGTGTTAGAGCAAGTTTTGTCATTGTATACCTCAGAGTCTAAAAAAAGCCATAAGTGCCATGTTTGTAGTCACTTCCTCTTCTGCCATAAAGCTCTAATCAAAATCAGCTCCATTAATAGCCACCATAGCTTTGGAAGAAGTGTCTTCCACATTCACAGTTCTTCTTGAACTGTCTTGATTCCTATGTCTGCTTTCTTAGTTTCTAGGACCTCTGCATTCCCTTGCAAAATGTCCCATCTTATGACAGTTAAAACATTCTACCTTGGACTTGTCATATCCTACAGTATCACTTCCATTGATAGTAATCTTCTTCCCAGTTCTCTGGTAATACTTCCTTGCTCTCATACTCAGTAATGCCAATTACCACTTCAAATCTATTTCTTCACGATCATCTTCATGGATTTATTCTAGGTCTTCATGTACAAGTTGAGACCTATTTGGTTGATTGGCCAGAAAAGCATAGACAGTGGCATCACTCAAGTTAGTAGTACTATCATGAGTACTATAGTACTAACTGAAGATTGGCAGTACTAACTGACATTAATAGTATTTAGCTTCAATTGTACTGCCAAGTTGATACAAAGGCCTAAATTTGAGAACATGAGTTTAAGCTTGAGTACATATCTTTTGACCTCTTGTTCAACAATCTTGAAATTGTTGTAGAGATCATCAAAGCTCGTTGTTTCAAGATCTGGTTTATTTCTCTAGACCACAACATGAGTGTTTCATTTAGAAGGCAAACTTCTCAAGAATTTTAAATTGAGATCTTCTTGAGAAATGTTTTCCCCCAAGATGGCCAATTGGCTAACAATTTTCTGAGGCCTGTTAAAGATAGAATCAAGTGACTTTGTGCTTGGAGCGTTAAAGTTCTTATAACTCTGCTTTAGAAGTGTCTTTGAGTCTTCTTTGTGGCATCATTGCCATCAAATCTTGTTTGTATGGCAGCAAACAAATTTTTGGCATCCTTGTATTGAATAAAAGTCAATTGATGTTCATTGGGAAGTGCCATCAGCAACATACTTCTTGCTTTTACATCATTCTTTTTTTTGAGCCTTCTCTTCAGTAGTAACAAGACCTGGTATCATTGAAGTAGAAGTACCATTAGCATTTGCTGTTGTTCGTACTGTTGGTTTGAAAGAGTTGCCATTCTCTATGACATCCCATAGAGCATAGTCTTGAATTTGAAAGTATTGCTCTATTCTGAGTCTCTACATCTCATATTCACCTTGCTTGATAAGTAGCAGTTTTGCAGCAGCATTGGTTTGTATAGTTTCTAGATCTATCTCTTTTGTAAAAAGAGTTCTTCTTGATTGTTTCTTCTAGATCAAAGTTTCATAACACAAGGCTCTGATACCACTTGTTAATCCCAACTAGATCTTGAAAACCTTATAAAAAGGTTAGTTTTGTATTAAATAGATTCAAGACAACTATGCTAGAAACTTTGTTGATATTAAGAGTATGCGGAATCTACTCTTTAGTACTTAGAAAAATATCAATGTAATAGTAAACTGTGATGCAGTAGAATGAATGAACAATGAATATAACCAAAAAGCATCAATATTATTATGATGAATAATACGAGTACTCTGTCTAGTACTAGGGTTTACAACCTTGAAGCTATAAAGAAAGACTGATTGATGTGTTACTAAACCATAACCTAGAATCTCCTTTTATACACCAAGCAGTCCTTTACAAGATAACTATGAATCTTCTAAAACATTAAGCTTATATGCATATCTTTCTAAATATATAGAATATACACAAGATAACTAATACATATCTTTTAACACGTCTTTACACCTCTTCACACATCTTTATCTTTATGTAGTCTTTAGTATTTATCAGCTATATATATATATCCCTTTAGCAGTGTTAAGTTTAGTACTAGCAGTACTAACTTATATGTAGCAGTACTAACATTCTTCTAGCAGTACTAACTGGTTTATACTGCCAGTTATGACTTAAGCAGTACTAACACTTTGACTTGGCAGTACTAAGTCTAATGAGTTTAATTCCTAACATTTAGCTTGTTTGAGTTAAGGAATGAGAAATCATATGTATCTATTACATCGTTATGGATGTGTATATGTGGTTTTGTCGCTTTTTTTGGAACATTGGTATTGGTTTATCATTATATTTGAGCGAGCCGGTAATTTAGAAGCTCTAGAACTTGTTCTTAATCATCCTTTACTAGACCGCAGTTATAGACAAAGTCGTATGATAAGAGGTACAATAAATCTCTATGTAATCATGTATCTGCAGCACTCGCTTTTAGTGTTGAGATTCCCAAAGTATCCCAAGAGCAAGAAAAATATGCTCAATAAAGAAGTTATATGCCAGCCCAGTTATAAGCATTTGGTAAAAAAAGTTCAAATTATAGGGCAAAGTTTCATCAGTATCACGTTTAGCCTCTTTGACATTTTTGTCTAGGTGCTCACGCCGCAATGAACATGTTTATGTGTTAAGTACAAGCCTATGGTAGTTGTCTAGATTATGTCTGTGCAAATTGAGTGTCTTATAAACATATATATAATCCCTATCTGAGTGGAATGAGTGAATAGAAAATTAAACACTATCCCTATGTGAGGTGCTATGTTATATGTCTATGCCTGAAAAGCTACCTAAAAATTGCAATCTCTTATAAAATCTAAATTTTCTCCACGTCACGATAAATGATTTATTTTCTCGCTTTGATTGCTTGAGGGCAAGCAATAAGCTAAGTGTGGAGGGATTTGATAACGCCCAAATTATACATGTTTTCTATGGCGTTATTTGTATATATTTTATTATTTTTCATGAATTTTCGATACTTAATAGTCTAAAATTGCTTGCAGATTCACTTGAAGACACTACAGACTGAAACTTAAGAAATTACACACTTTGAAAGACAAATACAAAGAGAAGAAAAGATATCAAGCTAAATAATCAAGAATTGTGTCGCACTCAACTAATGTGCGCCGTACTTACCCATTTTAGTTAAAGAAACCGCCGCACATATACCTAAGTGTGCCGCACTTTCCATCTGATGAGAAGAATAAATGAAGACTTTAATGCATGAGCATTTACACCCTAAATGCGCCGTACATATTACCTAGTATTCCGCACTTCTTCAATCAACATTTAATACTATCGCATTTAATCACCAAGTGCGCCGCATAATCTTTTGTGTGCGCCGCATTTTTCACCCAAATTCAGCCTATAAATAGAGGATGAAATTTCACTTTCAATTCACTCCTTCCCACTCCTCTCTCATTCTACAAAACTTCTTCTTCACACACATACCAATCCTTTTGTCCCTCATCCATAAAAACACCACTACCTTTGAAAAATAAAGATCTAACAATCAAGAACGAAGACGGTTATCAACTTAGTTATTGAAATAATGGAAGTGTATGTTAAATCTACTTTTGTTATTAACTCTTTAGCATGCAGCTAAATCTCTCATGACTACTCGGTGATGTTATGATGATGAATAAGTGTTTGGTATGATCGTGATCTCTTTAATCTCATGCTTATGTTGCGAACCTATTATATCCTATCTTATCGGTTTTGCTTATCAATCTTAGATTATATAATCATATCGGTATAGGTCGAAAGATCCGTTATGATCTATGTGGTTTTAAAGATTTGTCTATGATCTTTAACGTCTATGTCGAGAAATCCACTTTCGTAAGTTGATAAACAAAATAAGCTTTGATATATTAGAAACTGGATTATTTGAGTGACACATTTGATCTAGTTAACTAAATATAAGTCTTGAGTTAATCAATTTAATTTGTGAAAACATTTTTTGACGAGAAATCCATCTTCGAGGTCTTAATCATTTCCAACACTTATGAATTATTTTTAACTATCCGAGTAGTCATCTTTATTATCACTCGTAAAAAGTTATTTATAAAATTGTTAAAGTCTGTTATCTTCTGATTATTTGAATACTACTCAAATCCATGTGGACGACCTGATCTTACCTAAAAAGATTATACTACATACGTTGGTTATACTTTTACCCGTGTGTTTCCCTATAATAAAATTGGTATTTTCAGTCATTATAAATTTAAAGCTTTTGAAACACATCGGTTACTTGATACATTTGTTTAATGTTTAGTAGAGATGTGGTGATTAATTTCAAGTTTTGTGTTGTTGTTTATGTTGAATCAGAAATGAAGATAAAAGATTAGGTGTTTGTATAATTTTTAGGGTATTCGGTATTTGTTGAAGTATAAATGAGTTTATGTGTTTACATGCATGCATGGATGTCAAAAATGCGAACCGGATGCATTTTTACGCAACGTATAAAAATAAAACTTGAAAAGTTATAAATTATACTTCTAATAATGTTATAACACTTATTGAACGTAAACTTTTATTTGTTTGATGCCCGTTTACGATGAATGTTGATTTTTAGTTTACGCGATTTAACTATACGATGGAAATTTAAAAGTAAACGCGTAAAAGTCTAAAAATAATTAATTTAATAAATGAAGTCGTAAAATAATCTGAAAATACGAATTATTACAATAATATTTAAAAATGTATTATATATTAAGATATAAATTTGATATAAGTTTTTACAAAAAAAAGTAAAAAAGAAAGAAAATATATAATTGATAAAATATTATTTATTTTAAAATTCTAAGAAAAAAACTAGTGGTTGATATTTATATTGGCCAACATTTTAGGGTGCGTTTGGTATGGAGGGCTCCGCCCGAGATTTGTGTTTGGGCTCAATTTCAACGTTTGGTTTATGTGAACATGTAAAGGTGGCCCCACCATAACTTAAATATCTGGCATCAACAATTACTGGTTTACATGTTGGGGTTTGATAATATATGGCTAAAGCAATTACGTGGCATATTCATGACCATAATTTTTTAGGTTATTTTTACAAACAAACTTTTATTATATATAAAATTATAACAATTAACTATTTTCTCTCTCCTACATTAAATCTAAACCTAAACTTAAATTCAAATTCAAATCCAAATCTTAAACCCATCAACAAACTAAACATCCCTTAAACAAAAATAAACAAAAACTGATTAACTAATCGTGATTTGTAGTATCCTGTTCATTTGGGTATATGAACTTTTAGGGGCCGTTTGGTATGGGGTAATAGAATGAAATACTTGGTATCAATTATGGATCAAGTGTTTGGTATGTAAAAATCGGATTAGAATCCTTTAAAGTTGAGTCAAACATGATACATCATGTTCACCAATCACAAATAAGTTAAATATACACAACATTTCTTTTTAATAAAAATCAAGGGCCCACTAATTTATTTACACTCACAACAAACTTAACATGATGTATCATGTTTGACCACAACTTGAGAGGATCTTTTTCCGTAAAAATCTATGGTATTAGGAATGTGATGTGATGTGGAAATCCATAGAATGCATACCAAGGTAACCTAGTGGGATTCACAAATTTATTCTTGTTTCTCCATTTTGTAGATCACGTGCTTGCTCCCATTACAACATAATTTGTGTGGGTCCTTTTCATTTATTTTTTCCGCCACACAAATTAAGCAAAGTCAAAGTTGTTTTAATTTTTTATTTATTATATTTGAAAAAAATAGTAAATAGTGTATCAAATACCCACCACATATTAATAAACCAAACAACAATTTCAAAAATGATATCTTCATTTCAATTCCATCTTATAATGATACCAATACCGATAGTGATTCCTTATAACAAACCAAACGCACCCTTAGTAAACCAAAATTTGATATTTTCAACCCCACAACCCAACCTCTCATGATAAATACACCCTAAAAATTTCAAAAACAATTCTTAGCAAAGCAAGATACACAAAATAGTTTCTCATCATCAACCTTCTACCAATTATTGAAATTGAATTCATTTTCAAACATCATTTTCTAGTTCTAACTACAATCGAATTTATTGCCTCAACCATAGAAAGAAACACAACTACACCATCTCATTAAACTCTAGAATCCAAATTTAACAAAAATCAATCTGTGTGCATCTCTATCAACCAATCAGATTTCACTATCCCTTATGTATATAGACCCCATCTCAATACTTGTTTTTTTTTTCTCTTTGAAAGGCAAAAGAAGAATTATTAACACATCATTAGCTAAAAATGTAAATTCGAGTCGCCTTAAAATGAATGCTACTAACAACCCAAGTAACCCGCATCTAAATACGGTCGACTCGACCCGAATACGACTCAAAAATCCCAAAAATATTCCTTAGACGTACCTCAAAAATCCTAAAAATTAATCATATATCCTTTGAAAGTAAAAAAAACCATAACCATTAAATCAACATAAAACTAAACTAGTAGTTACATCCACGTCATAAGGTCTGATTTGGATCAATCATGAATTATTGAGCACATACCAATAAGGAAAACAACTCATAAAAGCAAAAGTAGTTAAAATGTCCCAGATCCACTCATCCGCATACATCATAAAGATAAAATGTAACACCCCCATGGAAGGGTCATTTGGGGTGCTACGTCATAATATAACAATTCAAGCATAGAAAACGATTCAAAAAGAGACGTTTTTAAATACATTCATTGGAAATAAAAGTTTACATCATAGGTCCCAAATTGT